>CM029012.1:41255405-41462905 GCA_016801055.1 Panax notoginseng
TGAGAAACCGCACATTCAACACAAATCCTTTCATGTAAGTGCAATAGGTATTTTAAACTAGAAGTTGTCAAAGAGGAGTTGGATGGCTTCAGAAAGTATGTGACAATATTCTTTGTAAATGTGACGCCCCCAAAATTAGGTATACATCACCCATCTTGGGTCGCCAGATACATGGTACAGAATTCAAATACAACTGACTAATACAACTGTCATGTACAATACGACAAAACATAACTGTGAGTTTGAATACAAATATTGTCTACTAGAGAGTATCCATACTCAAAAGGAGTCCTTATTACAATTATTACCACACTATTTCACAGAATAGTGAGGACTACTAATGCTATCCTTTGGACTATCACTCCGTTCCCCGACTTGTCCCAGCTATATTCTCATTTCCCGAAGAGAACAGTGAAAGAAAGGGTGACCTCAACTAGCCCAGTAAGAAATATTATGACTAAGATAATGTAGAATAAATTATCATTAGCCTTCAACAGTGTTAAACTAATAAAATATAACGAACATCAAGTTTAACTGCAGCGGAACAAGCAATCCATTAAAAGAGTCAAGTAAAAAATAAAATCTACTATCTTCTACGATTTAAAATGTTTTTCAACACTGTTATCGCTGGGACTCAGCTTAATAAAATAACCCACATCATCGAATCACCCCTGCACTACGACCAAGGATATTCGTGTATTCATTAATGGTCATGATCATGCCAACAACTGTCCATTAATGCACTACGGGCCAATGAGGACTTTTACCACATCATTTGTAACATTACGGTCATGATTATACCGAATAATCCCTGGTCATAATCATACCAAGTCCATCTATGAACTACAGGCCATATATGACTTTCAACATTTTATAAACATGAGGATGATGACAATGATATAAGAATTCAATAAAACAAGTTCAAGAATTAATTTATCCAAGGATTAACAACGTCCAAATTGTCAACATGATACTGCTTTGTGGAGTAAAATTCAAGAATGATTAGAATAACATTTTCATGAAAAGATACTGCATGAAATGCAATTATCAAGGATATTCCACTAATTTCATGGAGTATAGAAGTTAAAACTTAACCAACTGAGTATAATAAAGAATAGAATAACAAAAGAAATCACCCGGCATGCAATAGACCGCACAGACAGGTTATTCCAACAGAATAATAAATAATGGAACCAGGTCCGACGTAAACGCACAGACAGGATATTCCGACAGAATAATAAATAATGGAACCAGATCCGGTGTAAAACACACAGACAGGATGTTCCAACAGAATAATAATAAGACGGAACAAGGTCCGGTGTAAAACACACAGACAGGATGTTCCAACAGAATAATAATAAAAACGGAACCAGGTCCGGTGTAAAACACACAGACAGGATGTTCCAACAGAATAATAGAAGAATGTCACCAAGTATAGGGTAGACCGCGTATACAGGTTATTCCAACAGAATAATAAGAAATGGAATAACAAAAATTCTCTTCATGAATAAGAAAGAATAACACCCCTTACCATTTTAAAGAAGAACTAAAATAAGGAAGTAGTTAAGTAGCAGAATACTTTTCTTCTATCTCTCTCTATAGTTTCTCTCTATAGTTTCTCTCTCTAGAGTTCAGTGAATTCGTAAGAAATAATAAAGGAATGAGTTGCTATTTATAGAAAAATAGAATGCATAGTAACTAATCAATGAACGATCCAGGTTGATTACTTTAATCTGACGGTCCATATTTAAAGAAAAATCTTTTAAATAAAATATAATATATTCTATTTATAGAATAACTTTAATAAAGTATTCTGTTTTATATAAAAAGATGTTTCTGTTTTATTACGTTAATAATACGAATAAAACAAAACTTCATTATCGCTAAATAATTCATATTATTAATTGACAATAATTGAATCAAACTGAGTGACTTCTTACATAAACATTAATAATCAATACCGTGTACTACTATGCAACCACACGTATTACTGTACTTTTACTACCGAGTAGTTCAACAGTATCAATGGTAAAACTTCCGCCGTTATTTTTAATAAAATATTTTTGTCGTTTTCTCAATCCGACAATAATTCTGTTGTGGGGTCCACCAATGATTGTGCCGTTGTACGAATATTTCCTGTTAAAATGAATATTCCCCGACCAATCGAATATTATATAACAACTTGTGTACTTTGCAAAATTTATAAATATTACCCACAACTATAACATTATATCAAATTAACTCCATAATATTCAAAAATGATATTTATAGAAAATTCATCTTTATTTATAAAAGTTGGGGTCTTACAACCTCCCCTTCTTATGAAATTTCACCCTCAAAATTAGGGTACGTACCTGGTATGTCGAAGAGGTAAGGATACATTGATTTCATTTAAGATTCTAACTCCCAAGTCATTTCCTCAATATCGTGGTTTCTCCATAAAACTTTGACTTGAGGTATAACCTTGGAGCGTAGAATATGTTCCTTCTTATCCAAGATTTGAACAGAAACTTCTTCATACGTCAAATCTTCTGCTATTTCGTCCGGTTCTAACTCAATAATGTGGTTTGGGTCTTCCACATATTTACGTAACATGAATATGTGAAAAACGTTATGAACACGAGACATACTTGGCAGTAAAGCGAGTCTATAAGCCACAGTTCCTACTCGATCGAGGATTAAAAATAGACCGATGAATCGAGGATTGAGCTTTCCTCTCTTTTCAAATCTCGTAACTCCTTTTCATGGAGCAACACGTAAGAACACATGATCTTCTATATCAAATTCCACGTCCTTTTGATGAAGATCAACATAACTCTTTTGTCGATCTTGTGAGGTTTTTATACGTTGTCGGATCGCTTGAATATTTTCTATAGTCATACGTACCAACTCCGGTCCCAACAACGTTGCTTCACCCACCTCATCCCAGCATACTGGAGAACGACATTTTCTTCCATACAGTGCTTCGAATGGAGCCATGCCAATACTTTCTTGATAACTGTTGTTGTAGGAAAACTCCACCAATGATAAGAACTTGTCCCAACTTCCCTTGAAATCAAGGACACAGAGTCTTAATAGATCTTCAAGTATTTGAATAGTCCTCTCTGATTGTCCGTCCGTCTGAGGATGATATGCCGAACTATATTATAAATCCGTGCCCATAGCTTTTTATAAACTAACCCAAAATTGTGAAGTGAATCTTGGGTCTCGATCAGAAACTATGGATACTGGCATACCATGCAGTCTTACAATCTCGTTTATGTACATACAAGCAAGACGTTCAAGTGCATAAGTTTCTCGTATCGGTAAGAAATGAGCAGACTTGGTCAATCTATCAACAATGACCCAAATCGCATCTATACCTTGAGAAACCTTAGGAAGACCGATAACAAAATCCATGGTAATGTGCTCCCACTTCCATTCTGGAATTTCAAGTGGTTGCAATGGACCTTTTGGTACTTGATGCTCCGCTTTGACTCGTTGACAAGTTAGACACCTTGAGATAAACATCGCTATCTCTCTCTTCATATTGCTCCACAAAAATGTATGACGAAGATCATGATACATTTTGGTACTTCCAGGATGGATTGCAAACGGTGTGTTGTGCGCCTCCATCATGATTTCATACTTTAAATCAAGGTTGTTAGGAACACAAAGTTTGGAGTTGACTCGAAGTATTCCTTCTTCATCGATTCTTGCTTCCGGCATAGCACCTTCTTGCACTTTCTTCCTCATACGCATCAGCTCCAGGTCTGTAGCTTGAGCAGCTTTAACTCTATCGATTAAAGTTGGTTCTACTCGTATATTCGCCATCATCACATGGGTCCCTGGAGTCTTTAACTCTATCTCCATCCTTTGCAAGTCACACAAAATGGGCCTTTGTGTTGACAATATCGCGTTCGTACTTGCATATGATCTTCTACTCAATGCGTCAGCTACCACGTTCGCTTTTCTAGGATGGTATTGAATGGTATGATCATAATCTTTCAACAGTTCAAGCCAACGTCGTTGTCGCATGTTGAGTTCCTTTTGAGTGAAGAAATATTTGAGGCTTTTATGATCCGTAAAGGTCTCCACCTTCTCCCCATACAAGTAATGCCTCCAAATTTTAAGTGCAAAGACAACAGCTGCCAACTCTAGATCATGAGTAGGATAATTCCTCTCATATTCCTTGAGTTGTCTTGATGCATAGGCTATGACTTTTCCATGTTGCATGAGAACGCATCCCAACCCTTTACTCGAAGCATCACTGTAGATGATAAATCCCTCCGAGCCAGATGGTATTGTTAGAACAGGTGCTGAAATGAGTCTCCTCATGAGTTCTTAAAAACTCTTCTCACATTCTTCGCTCCAACCAAACTTTATATCTTTCCGAGTCAGCTGAGTTAATGTAGTAGCGATTCGAGAAAATCCTTCCACAAATCTCCGATAATAACCAGCTAAACCAAGAAAGCTACGTACTTCGGTCACTGATTTAGGTTGCTCCCAGCTTTGAATAGCTTCAATCTTTGTCGGGTCAACAGATATTCCACGACTTGATACTACGTGCCCAAGGAATGCTACCTCCTCCAGCCAGAACTCGCATTTCTTCAACTTCGCATAAAGCTTGTATTCAC
This sequence comes from Panax notoginseng, assembly GCA_016801055.1. Classification (NCBI taxonomy): domain Eukaryota; kingdom Viridiplantae; phylum Streptophyta; class Magnoliopsida; order Apiales; family Araliaceae; genus Panax; species Panax notoginseng. The sequence continues at coordinate 41,260,022 of CM029012.1, forward strand.
GAAGCTTTTGGAGTACCAACCTCAAGTGTTGCTCATGATCTTCACGACTTTTGGAATAAATAAGGATGTCATCAATAAAGACGACCACAAAGTGATCCAAATATTCCTTGAATACCCGGTTCATCATATCCATGAAGGCAGCAGGAGTATTAGTCAATCCAAAGGACATGACTAGAAATTCATAATGCCCGTACCGAGTTCTGAAAGCCGTCTTTGGAATATCCTCAGTTCTAACCTTCAGCTGATGATATCCAGAACGAAGATCGATCTTTGAAAAGAATTGTGCTCCTTGCAACTGGTCAAACAGGTCATCAATACGTGGCAATGGGTACCTGTTTTTAATGGTGACATGATTCAACTCCCGATAATCAATACAAAATCGCATACTTCCATCTTTCTTCTTCACAAATAGAATAGGAGCACCCCAAGGAGAAGTACTAGGACGAATAAAGCCAATGTCTAACAATTCCTGCAGTTAGATCTTTAACTCCTGAAGTTCAATAGGAGCCATTCGATATGGGGCTTTGGAAATGGGTTTTGTACCGGGTTCAAGGTCGATACAAAATTCAATTTCACGCTCTGGGGGTAGGCCAGGAAGTTCTTCAGGGAATACGTCAGGAAATTTATTAACAATAGAAATATCATTCAAAACTGACGTATTTTTGTTTAGATCCGTGACATGAGCTAAGAAAGCTTGACATCCGTTTTTCAATAAACGAATAGCTTTATAGTTTGAGATGACATCGATTTATTTTAATGGTTTGGTTGCTTGAATTCGCATAATAGGTCGATTAGGAATATGAAAGCTAACAACCTTACGAAAACAATCAATTTTTGCATGATGAGTAGTTAACCAATCAATCCCTAGAATCACGTCAAATGCAAGTATTTTTAATGAAATAAGATCGATAGGTAATGTGTGGGTACCAACTTGAACCAAATAAGACTTATAAACTGTGGATGTAATGAAGGTTTCTCCCAATGGAGTTTCAACAGATAAGTCAAAGTCTAATTTCTCCGGAGTCAAATTTAATCGATGAGCGCAAGTAGGAGAAATAAAAGAATGGGTAGAACCGGTATCAAATAAAGTATAGACTTCGTTAGAGTTTATGATAAGCTTACCCGTGATGACCTCATTCGGGTTCCTTGCTTTCTGGGAGGTCACAAGAAACGCTCTCCCTTGCACTACCAGTTTTGACTTTTCTGGGACGGCCTTTAGTGTCTCCATCCTGGCTGAACTTATTTTTGATAAACGAAAAAATCTAGCTAAATGACATTCTCTTCCACAATTATAACATGCTTTAGACGGCATCGCACAGTTTGGACTGATGTGCCCCTCCCCTCCGCATTTGAAACATATGATAAGTGGTCGTTCTCCTTCCTTAACAATGGGTGCTGGTGCTAACGTCTTTCCATTATTGTTGAATCTCCTCTTCTTGAAATGACCATTCTTATTATTTTGGCCCTGATTACCACCGAAGTGGTTACCATTTCTGGCCTGTTGATTCCCTCCACGCTTGTTGTCACCGCTTCGATGACTGCTCTCACTGGTATTATGATTTTGCCGACTGCTCTCTTTTGGTTTCATTGACTCATTATCGCGCTCTACTAACTGAGCCCTATTCACAACATATGAATACAAACACAGTTTATGAGAAGTAAGATGTTGACGTATCTCAGGTTTCAAACCCCGCAAAAATATTCGCGTCATTCGCTCTTCATTATCCATCAAGTGGGATGCAAACCGAGATAACTCAGCAAATTTAGCCTCATACTGCGACACGGTCATATTATTCTGCTCTAATTTGATGAACTCCACCTCCTTCATGTGACGAACACTTTCGGGAAAGTATTTGTCATTGAACAGCTCTTGGAACTTCTCCCAAGACATCTTCAGTGCGGCAGGTTGAGTACGCTTAATCGATTCCCACCAGTAATTTGCCTCTCCTCGCAACATAAAGGTGGCAAAGAGAACCTTTTGCTCCTCGGAGCATCCCAAGACATCAAATATCTTGGTGATCTGCTTTATCCATGTTTCCGCTACAAGTGGTTTTGGCTCTCCCTTAAACTCCGGTGGTCCCAGCTCCTTGAACTGTTTAGCGGTGACCGTCTGAGAGTTTTCAGTGTTTCTACCTACATTTTGAACAAGAGCCTCTCTCGCCTGCTGTTGCATGAACTGCATAAAGCTTCTGAACATTTCATCATTCATCATTTGGTCAGTATTGTTGTTTGCATGAGGATTGTCGCCTTCCTGATGCACATTATCCCGATTATTGATATGTGGTGAATCAGCAGTCACCTGTCCTCCATTGCTATTCTTAACATTCTCGGATGCCATTTTCAGATACTGCCACAAAACAAAAGTTAATTGATATGTCATATATTATCCTTATATTCTGACTGACCAATTAAATACCATGAAAATAAACTTAGGTAGGTCATACTAGCGAAGGAATTTCTCGTCTCTCCCCTCCTAGTTCTATTCTCACATCTTAGTCAGGGATCATATCCCTAAGCTCTGATACCAACTGTGACGCCCCCAAAATTAGGTATACATCACCCATCTTGGGTCGCCAGATACATGGTACAGAATTCAAATACAACTTACTAATACAACTGTCATGTACAATACGACAAAACATAACTGTGAGTTTGAATACAAATATTGTCTACTAGAGAGTATCCGTACTCAAAAGGAGTCCTTATTACAATTATTACCACACTATTTCACAGAATAGTGAGGACTACTAATGCTATCCTTTGGACCATCACTCCGTTCTTCGACTCGTCCCAGCTATATTCTCATTTCTTGAAGAGAACAGTGAAAGAAAGGGTGAGCTCAACTAGCCCAGTAAGAAATATTATGACTAAGATAATGCAGAATAAATTATCATTAGCCTTCAACAGTGTTAAACTGATAAAATATAACGAACATCAAGTTTAACTGCAGCGGAACAAGCAATCCATTAAAAGAGTCAAGTAAAAAATAAAATCTACTATCTTCTATGATTTAAAAGGTTTTTTAACACTGTTATTGCTGGGACTCAGCTTAATAAAATAACCCACATCATCGAATCACCCCTGCACTACGGCCAAGGATATTCGTGTATTCATTAATGGTCATGATCATGCCAACAACTGTCCATCAATGCACTACGGGCCAATGAGGACTTTTACCACATCATTTGTAACATTACGGTCATGATTATACTGAATAATCCCTGGTCATAATCATACCAAGTCCATCTATGAACTACAGGCCATATATGACTTTCAACATTTTATAAACATGAGGATGATGACAATGATATAAGAATTCAATAAAACAAGTTCAAGAATTAATTTATCCAAGAATTAACAACGTCCAAATTGTCAACATGATACTACTCTGTGGAGTAAAATTCAAGAACGATTGGAATAACATTTTCATGAAAATATACTGGATGAAACGCAATTATCAAAGATATTCCACTAATTTCATGGAGTATAGAAGTTAAAACTTAACCAACTGAGTATAATAAAGAATAGAATAACAAAAGAAATCACCCGGCATGCAATAGACCGCACAGACAGGTTATTCCAACAGAATAATAAATAATGGAACCAGGTCTGGCGTAAACGCACAGACATGATATTCCGACAGAATAATAAATAATGGAACCAGGTCCAGTGTAAAACACACAGACAGGATGTTCCAACAGAATAATAATAAAAACGGAACCAGGTCCGGTGTAAAACACACAGACAGATTGTTCCAACAGAATAATAGAAGAATGTCACCAAGTATAGGGTAGACCGCGTATACAGGTTATTCCAATAGAATAATAAGAAATGGAATAACAAAAATTCTCTTCATGAATAAGAAAGAATAACACCCCTTACCGTTTTAAAGAAGAACTGAAATAAGGAAGTAGTTAAGTAGCAGAATACTTTTCTTCTCTTTCTCTATAGTTTCTCTCTCTGGAGTTCAGTGAATTCGTAAGAAATAATGAAGAAATGAGCTGCTATTTATAGAAAAATGGAATGCATAGTAACTAATCCATGAACGGTCCAGATTGATTACTTTAATCTGACGGTCCATATTTAAAGAAAAATCTTTTAAATAAAATATAATATATTCTATTTATAGAATAACTTTAATAAAGTATTCTGTTTTATATAAAAAGATATTTCTGTTTTATTACGTTAATAATACGAATAAAACAAAACGTCATTATCGCTAAATAATTCATATTATTAATTGACAATAATTGAATCAAACTGAGTGACTTCTTACATAAACATTAATAATCAATACCGTGTGCTACTATGCAACCACACGTATTACTGTACTTTTACTACCGAGTAGTTCAACAGTATCAATGGTAAAACTTCCGCCGTTATTTTTAATAAAATATATTTGTCGTTTTCTCAATCTGACAATAATTCTGTTGTGGGGTCCACCAATTATTGTGTCGTTGTACGAATATTTCCTGTTAAAATGAATATTCCCCGACCAATCAAATATTATATAACAACTTGCGTACTTTGTAAAATTTATAAATATTACCCACAATTATAACATTATATCAAATTAACTCGATAATATTCAAAAATGATATTTATAGAAAATTCATCTTTATTTATAAAAGTTGGGGTCTTACAATAAACGTATTATATGATAGTTTGGTATTATTGGGATGCATGTAAACGTATTGTATGGTATTAATATTCTTTGTCATTGGTATATTTTGAATTTGAGATGTATGGATAGCAAAATTATTTGTAATTGGTATATTTTGAATGTTTGATACATTTGGCTTTAAATAGATGACATCTTCTAAATGTTGAATAAATGTGTTTAAACGTTGTCTGTTGTTACTTGCTAAGGTAGAGATCCAAAAACAGTTGTTATATACATGTATTACAACATTTTAAAGTCAAACTACAATATTTTAAAAATATTGTATAACGTAGTCTAAATAGATGACACTTTATAAATGTTGTATAAATGAGTCTAAACGTTGTCTGATGTACCAAACCACAACATTTTAAGCCAGAAAACATTGTGGAATCATATCATCTACAACGTTTTCAAGCATCCAAAAATTTATGGAAAACAAATATACAACGTTTTTTAAGAAAAAACGTTGTGTAATATGTTAAACTACAACGTTTTAAAAACGTTGTATAAAGGTGTCAAATAGATGACACCCTTAAATACGACATTTCTGTAAGACCTTATACAATGTTTTTTACGCGTTATCTATTTACTGTTTTGTAGTAGTGCAAAGTTTTAAAACTTAAAACTTAAGTAAAGTAACCACTTTACTTCTCATTTTCTCCAAGACCCTTCTCTTTCTAAGATTTCGAAATATAGAGTGAGAAAGAGTGAAATATTAAGCCAATATCAGTCCTTAACTTGCCAAGATCAGTAATCAAAAGTCAGAATCAAAAATCAAAGCTTAGAAAAGGTATAAACCCTAAACTTGAAAATCATGTGATCTTATGTTAATGTTATGATTTGCTGTTTAAAGTTGTGTTAGAGGGTGTCATTTAGTGATCTAGGTTGTTAGATCAAGGATCTATAACATCTAGATGCACGAAATTGTAGATTTTAAAAATCTAAAAAATTGGAAAAATGTTGTCTGACAGTCAAATGGCAGGGCTTCTAGATCTCTGTGTGTTAGTTGTTTGTTGAGTTTTAAGTTATAGACTTGTAGTATATTGTAAGGGCTTTGATCTGGAACTTGAATCAATGTCAGATCATGTCTAGAACTCAAGATATGAGTGGTCAAAGTGGGTTGACCGATCATGGGAAACCGTTTCTGGGTAACCCAGATTTTCCAGGAACCTCCTGACAAGATTTTGTAGGCTCTAGATCTTGCTGTGTTTTATGTTTTAGGTCATGTTGTTGGTTAGATGTTGTAGACCGGTATATGAACTACCGATCCATGCTATTAGAACACTTAGATTAACAACAGAATCGATAATATTGGTGGTCAAAGTAGGGTTGACAAAACTGTCGGTTGAAGACTCTGGGTAACCCAGAAATCTTCAAAGGCAGATTCTTGACCACTACTTTGACCGACCTAGATCTATTACTTGTGATGTTGATATACTGATCTGATGGTGTTTTGTTGTTTCTTGACATCAATACTACATGATTGAATCAATAAAACACACAAAGTAACCTTGGAGAGCATAGATTCTCAAGGCTCTAAAGTAGGACCCTGTAACTGTTCTTTATTTCTGGAAAACCCAGAAATGAAGAACAGTTCTGACAATGATTTGCGAGGCTTATATCTCACTGATGGGTTGTTGTATGGACCTGAAATTGGTTTGTTATTGTAGTATTGCATTAATACTACATATATAACACATCAAACTGTCCAGAAACTTTAGGATCTAAGAGTTATCAGTGGTCAAAGTAAGCAACTTGTTAACTGACTTGAAGATCTGGGTTTTGCTCAAGAACATGAAGAACACATATAGCGACGGTTCTGTCGCTATAGGCACCCTTTAGCGACAGTTTCTTAATAAAATTAATTATTTTATTTAATAAATATAAAAAAATAGTTTTTAATTATTAAAAATACATAATAAATTCTTAAAAATTATTTTAAAGCCTAAAAATGGGTTTTTAATAATTTTGAATATATTTAATTAATATTTAATATTTTTGAAATATTAATGGTATTTAATTTATTTAATTATAATATTAAATAAATTACTTAAAAATGATTTTAATACTTGAAAAATTATTTAAAATTATATTATGGTATAAGAAAATATTTTAAGATATTTTCAATGACTTTTAATATTTTGTGATGAATTTCATTAATTAATTATATTAATGATAATTAATTTAATTAAAAAATGTATTAAATAAATTATGAAAAAATAAAATTAATGATTTAAAAATTATATAAAAATTATTTAAGTGTTATAAAAATATTTTAAGTTATAAAATATAACTTTTGATATTTTGTCATGAAAAACATTAATATTTAATATTAATGACAATTATTGGATAATGGATTTAACTGTTTAAAAATCATTTAAATATAATTTTAAAGTACTAAAAATACTTTGATATATTATAAATATATTATAATATTATGTTATGATTTTCATTAATATTTAATATTAAATAAATATTAATGATAAAGGAATTATATGGTATTTAAATTATATAAAAATGATATTTATGATTGAAAAATCATGATAAATGATAATAATTACTTAAAAATTGTTGTAAGTCTTTGACAATTATTTTGATCGGTAAATTAATTATCTAAGATAATTGTGTTGTGTTTAGACAGAGTCTTATGGATATTAGGCTTAATATTTATCCAACTAGGCTGTCGGGATGTGAAAATAGTATCGAACTCAACTCAGACTGTAATAGTCTGACTTGATACTAGGTCTTATATGTTGTATAGGCTGATAGGGTTATGTGGTAATGTGTTTAGGTTATTTTATATTGTGATGATATTATTCTAACTTGAAAATCAATATTATTAATATTAGGTCTTCAGATAAAGCTAAATAGGTTGCGTAACGGTAATCAACGGAACAGACAAGTTTTCTCTAACTCAACCTTGAGTTGTTTCATTCAAATATGCTTATGGTTAATCATTGCTGATTACCATGTCTATGAATTGCTTAATCCACTCTATGCATATTGCATGTATTCATCAGGTAAGAAAGGCTGATCACCTTCATTATCATCTGGTTCAGATATATTTGTTTATGTTCAATGTTCGTTGAGCTATGAAAGTTCGTTCATGCTAGTTCACAATTATATTGTTGAATGTTAGCCAGCTATTATTCAAATTCTTTTAATCATGATATATATTTAAATAAACTTATACTTGCTGGACAAACTTGTTGCTCACCCTTACTATATCATGATAAACATTGTAGATTAAGACAAATACGTAGGATACAGGAAAAGACAAAGACAAATATAGCTTGGGATTATATGTGCAACTAAATTGTAACAGTTATGTATGATAATAAGATTGTATGTTAGATATGATTGTGATTCAGGTATTATGTGAAGGTTCTCGACCTTTGAGAATAGTGTGTAATATTTAATGTATAAACAATTTATGTTTATATCTTCCGCAATAGTTATAGAAATAGTATACCAGATTCGCGGTGATTTGTGACCTAGATTTGGGGATGCTACAGTTGGTATCAAAGCTGTAGGTTATGAACCTAGGGTAGGATTACCTTAGTCTAATAACCGCAGTGATTAGGATAAGTACTAACTCAATTAGAGTTAGTGTGTCGGTATGATTCAAAGACGAATCTCGACGGGTTATAAAAGATACAGAGTTTCCTAACTCTGATAATAAAGTTGAACAGTAGTGATGAATAGATAGAGTCTAAAAGACTAAAAGTACAAGGACATGAGATCGTAAAACAAAACGATCATAGTATAGAAAGGAATCATAATATATACGATGAGATCACCCCGTGATCTGATAAGGTTATAGTATGGAGAAGAGTCAAGCGAATGATTAAAAAGTTTAAAGCAAAGAAAGTTGTGTGTCAGATGTACTATGAATTGATACAGATTCAGGAAAGGATTATGAATACGAATTAAATGAACTTCGTATTGAGAATGTAGTTAGGATTAAGTGGGAATTTTAATTGAGGACTCATGTCAGCAGCTGAGTTGTATGATTCCTTGTATGGGTACGAAATTTATACTTGGTTTTAGAACCGCTTAGCTTCCTAGTCGATATAGTGGTTAGGTTGAACAATTCTTTGTATGGGTGGGGAATTGTCCGCTTAGTTTCCTATATTGATTAGTGGCCGAGTTTGGTTTGACGACCACTTGGTTTCTAGTAATGATAATCATTGAAATGTCTGTGTCGCGCTATTTACTATATACCTGTTGAGAAGGTGATTCTTTTCTCAGGTGTATAACATATAGGTATGGTATAGGTAGAGAATATAAGGTTAAGTATGAGTTCTTAAAACTCATACTTATGGTACGTTCGTGACTCATAATTATGTGAAAGGTTTATGGGCTCTCCACTATCTGAATCAATACCCGACACTGTGGATACTACCGCAGTCGATGAAGTCTCTGTCCCTATCCACGTAGAATACTCCCGGATGGCTAACAGAAAAATCAGCACTCTCACGCTAATCCCAACATGCATACACCCGGGATCTGTCCTCTGCTGATAAATGGCGAGAAGCCACACGCTGACCTAACACCCCCTCAAAAGGATGGAGGTCTTAGAATTGATCAAACTAGGACATCACAACCAAAGGGTGGTGGGTAGTCATGCCCCTCAAACAAGTCAGAGGGAGATAATCCATGGCCGGAGCATGAGTAATGAAGCTATAGGGTGAACTGAGCCCTGTACACGGTAGGATGTCAAACGGATCTCCGATCCCTGCCAAGAATATCGACCAAGATATAGCATCTGTACACTCTGATGGCTAAAAGGAGTAAGACATAGCTATATCATGGGTACCCGTGTCGTCGAAAAGTGCCAATCGGTCTCAAGTGTGACATAAACCACACATATAACATGACAGAGCTGCTTGTAAATACCCCTGCAGGGTAGGTGTGACAAAACATGGTTGATCTCAACGTCTCGGCCACAATCATCGGAATGATGGTATGACCCTCCCTGAGAGCTCTCACTGCCATAATGACACCTATGTCCATCTCATCCATATATCATGGCATGTATACATACGCCACTATGTACATCACGAGTACATCCACTCTGGCCAAATGCCATTGATCCTTGGTGTGGTAAAATCCCCAGAATGCCGTGCGTAGCTGTCCAATGAGCCGAATCCGCCTATCAGGAAACGCTGGGATAATACATGGCCGGATGTAATCTCCTCCTCTACTACTCTACGCCGCAACCTAGTGAGGGTTATGAATTGTCGGCGCATATCTCTGACAGCCACCGAGTGTAAGGTCTATCTAAGGGAAAAACTGTCAACCGCTTATACTCCTCTAATGTAGGAGTTAACTCCTGGGTCCCAAATCAGAAAACCTGTCTCTCCGATACCCAATGCTCTAGCATGCCATCTACAAAGCTTGCGGGAACCTGAAACATCAAGAGGGTAATGGAATGCTGTAATAGCTTATCTATGGTCACGCTATCTGGAGGTGACATGCTATCATACCAAGATATCAAACGAGATGCCATCAATACTGGTGGGGTGTGATCTATGCGGCTGACTATCAAAGAAGACATCTGTGTGGGCCGTATCATAAGACCATCAAGGGGTCAATACTAAATATCTCTAGACATATATACATATGCATAGCATGATACATGCATGATAGATAATAGATGGTAATATGATATAGGGAATGAAAAATAGTACATACATTTCTAAGTACATCATCATCTGCGTACATCATCTCTGTACAGCTAAAAATATAGGGAAATGGAGTGCAGACGCCCTACTACTAACAGAGGCCTATCAAAAGATATATCGAGAATGGGGCACAACCACCCAATATCTAACAGAGGCCAATCAAAAGAGATAACAATAATATACATCAGAAGAAGACAATGGTGTCAATATCTACATCATCAATCCTGTCCACCTGATGTAACTCCTCTTGAGTCACTGGATCTCTATTAATATGGATGTCAAGCCTATATAGTGGAGGATCTACACCGGCAAAGCCGTATGGGTCACCTGAGGGGCCATCGCCTGAGCTGGAAGGATCAAAAGTATCTGCCTCTGAAGGATCTCTGCCCAAGTGCCAGATGAAAAAATGTGCCCGGTCCAACTGCTGGGTCAAACTGTCAATATGTGTCAAATGAGTCGGATCTCGAACACAGGCCATCCAATCCGTCATCATCACGAATCCAAGAGCCATATTCCCCATAAACTGAGTGGCGCGGGTCTGGGCTCCAATGGTACGAGGGGACCACTAGTGATAGAACGTATCCTGAGTATGTGAACCCTCTGACAAAGTGTATCCGTCAATACCTATCAATGGGATGTCATCGACGGGTGATTGCAACACAGGCCAATAACGCCTGGCATGAGGCAAGAACGGTACACAAATCTCTCATGTGGTGCTCTTAGTAGCACACTCTCCTAAATAAAGCTCCCATCCTCCATCTGTGAAGAGAGGAATCCTATAGGTGGATATCACGTGCTAGACACCAGTCGGGTATCCATCCTCAAATCTAATGGTCAAATATTCCCCAGAGTAGGGAACCCAAGTGATGACACCAGCTGTCAACAACTCTAACTGTAAGCGACAATGGGTGAAACCCTTAGCTATAGGAACCTCCGCCAGAATGGAGTGATGCCATCGCCGTCCTCGTGGATAGGTCTCTAAACCTAACACACTCATAGGACACAAACATGGGAGCCTCTCATAGGCCCAAAACTACCAACACAAAGACAAACATCTGCTGTCAGTGAACACTCTTAGCCTGTACATGGGAAATCAAAAGAGAAATACTCACCAGCAGAAATAGGTAAAATCCTAGCCAAGCCTCTGTCAAGCCTTGCGAACGCATGCGCATTCCCCTGAGGAAGTAGGCAAAGGTGTAGGAGCCCCAATCATACTCTCCAATACGGTCCACCTCTCGAGTGGCGCTGATCAAAGCGAATGACACCATAGAAGAGTTGTCTGCTAAAATAACCCCTGATAATAACCAGGAGCAATCGTAGAAGAATGCGATCCCTAACTCTCACATCAGCGGGCATGGGCTCACTCAATAGCCCACTCATAGCATCTACGCTCAAAGGACCTGTACGAATGGTCCTGCCCTTGAGTGCCTCAGCCGGAACTCCTAGCAAGGATTTGACGGCAGTCGGGGTAATGTTCACCGTACATGGCACTGGCGCCCCTCCAAACTACACACCAGTGATAAACCGTCAATCCATCGGCGTCATCATCACCTCATAATCCAACAAATGGAAAGACTGACTCTGGTGAAACCAGTGCTCAAACAATGCCCTGAGGTAACCCCAGGGACAACGACGGGGAAGAATGGAAAAGAACGGCCCAAAGCCCCAACCACGCACAATACCTCTATAATTTGGATGCAAAGCCTGATACAGGGAGTGTATGCTGAACCAGTTCCCTCGAGGCTGGGTAAAGCCGGGAACCTACATCACATGCAAATCAATGTCAAAGTCCTTGCTCCTCCTCAATAGGAAAAAGGAAGATTAAACCCAGCTTTTATCTCATTTGCATTGTGACGACCCGGAAATTCGGATTGTCCAGAATTTATGTTTAAAGAATTAGTTATTAATAAAACTAATTTTTATTAATAATATTATGTGCTATGTGTTTATTAATCGTTCTATAACCTAGGATGATTATAAGTTGGGAGTATTCTGGCTATGAGCTAGATTGAACGAGTAAGAATTTTCAAGACGAAAATAAATTTTTTTCGGGAACAAAATTTTTTTTGGGAAAAAGACGAAATAGGCACTATTCATCAGTTTCTGCTCGGAGATTTATTTTGAAATTCTGAGAAATTAATGATTACGTAAAATTTTGAGACGTGATGGAATATTCAATAATATTTCAGTTATGGCAAAAACGAAGTTTTTGCCTGCTGACTTAAAACCTAAGGGTTAGGAAAAGTAAGTTTCGAGAATTTAATGATCTCGTATAATAATTAGGGTTATTATGTGTGAGAAATACGAGTGTAATACTAGTTATTATACGAGTATAGTACGAAGATTATTACGACATATAATACCAATATCGTACGAATTATATACGAAGAGAATACGAGAATGAGATGCGTAGAATACGATTTAGTCTTAAAGGCTAAGTAAGGGATAAGTTAAGTAATAGCTAAGTAAACTTAATAGCCAAGTAAAGTGCTTATGCTTAATGGCTAAGTAAAGTGCTTATAAGTAATAAGTATGTAAACTTAAGGGCTAAGCAAACTTAATGGCTAAGAATACTTAATGGTTAAGTAAGTGTGGAGGCTAAGTAAACTTGGTGGCTAAGTTTGGAATAGTAAGGAGGTTAAGGGAGGTGAAATGACTAAACTACCCCTAACTTTAGTTTTCTATAAATAGGAAGCTCATTTCATTGTTTTGGGATTTTGAAAATCCTAAGACACTTGAGAGAGAGAGAGAGAGAGTTCGGATGGGAGGAGGAGAAGGAGGAAAGGCTAGCCCGTATACAAACTTTGTCCGACGGGAGAAGATTAAAGAAGAACGGTAACCCGAAACCTAGTCTCTTTTAAAATTTCTTTAAGTTCTATGTTTAAAAACATAACTTAATGAGAATAAGGAGTAAAAGATGTTAGTGATGATTTTATATGGTTGAAATCATAAGAAAATAAAGAAATAAGAATTAGAAATTTAGTTTGTAAATTTCTTAAGGAAGTATAAGATTCGTGAGGATTTTGAGTGATCCGAATGAATATTATGAATGAGTAGGTGAAATAAGTAAGGAATGATGTTCAATAACATCAAATTCCAATAAAAAGTGAAATCGTAATCCAAAATATCGATTAAAATGAAGAACACGAAGAACACGAAGAACGTTGTTGATGGATAAATTTAAAACCATAGTAGTATAATTGTTGTTGATGGACAAGTTTAAAACTATCGCGTATAAGTTAGATGCTTATTGCTTGGTTAGGAACGGTAAAAACGTTCATGAAGAACGGATTAAAACGTAGCTATAACGAAGTTATGACAAAATTTTTATAAAACATGAACGAGAATTAGAAAGTTAGTAAATGAACCCGAACGTGTAGGGTTTCATAAGGAAGTAAGAGAACATAGAAAACGTGAGTCATGGACTCAAGAATGAATGAGTTCTGAGTTTGGATGACTGAATTACGGACGAACGAGCGAAGAACACTAAAAGCGTAAAAATGAACGAACGGTGAAGATCAATCCAATCGAATGGCACGTTAATGAATTCAGAATGAAGTTTTGTCCAAGGGGAATTGAAGTACGTAAGATAAGGAAGAGAATGGCTTTGGAACGACCTCGTTCCGAGTTATAACGAAGAAGTTATGAGATCGGGAAGTACGAGTCTTGAACTTGATTCTAGACTAAGAAAAATTTTCAAGAACTAGGGCTTGGCGCCGTGGCGCCAGCCATGCCTTGTAGAGTGGCGCAGCAGCACCAGACCGAGAAGCCATGAACTGCCAACTCACTCCGCGGCGCGAGAGTTAAAGGAGAGAGTGGCGCCGCAGCGCCAGTGTAGAGAAAAAGCCAAAGTTGAGCTTTTAATTGCTCAGCTCTTGGGGGAAATGTAAGGGACGATAAAGAACATAATGTCCAATTAATGTAACACTTAATCAAGTGAATTAAACCTGTAGTAAAGGTTGAATGGAAATATTAAACAAGATTAAAAGACAAAGAATATAAACGCGGGTTACGTAACCGATGTCCGGGGACCGAAGTCGCGATGAACGAACGTAAGGGATTGTTATGGTTATGATTTCTTAGAAGTTGAGCGATGAGGGTAATGAATAACATTTTGATGTTATGTCATGATAGTGAAAGATAAGTGTAAAGCGTATAGACGCTGTAAACACAACGTTGTTGCGATGGACGATCGGTCTTAGCATACAACGATCGGTATGGCTTCGACACTAAGAACGAGTAATGAACATGGAGTTCATGTAAGGGATAACAAAAGTAGATATGAATTATCAAGAAACCCATAATGAACGGTAATAAGATTAGTAAAAGCCGAATGTGAGTGGGATAAGGAATGAATACTGAGGTATGACATTTAGTTGCCAAAAAATCGTAAAGAATAAGAAATTAATTTAACGAATATTAAGTTTAATGGTTCGGATAAGTTCAGATAAGTTTAGGTTGTGGTACAATTGTAACCTTTGATGATTGACATATGGGAGCTGGGCAAAACAATTCCTTCAGAGAGCGAAGGTATGTTCAAAACTGGTAATCGATCTAACTCACTGTGATGGCAGTGTAGATGAGACATGAACTTGTTTGTTGGTTGTTTGTGGGAAACCACTCAGAGTACCATATGGACTACTAGTAGAGACGCGATGTGTGCTGAGTCCTAGAGAAGTTATAAGAAGAAGATAAGAATATAAATCATCAAAGATGATGAACGTATTGAGTAAGACATCTCCGTATGTCATGAAGCCATAAACTGGTAAAGGAAGTTAGTCGCGTAAACTTATATTGCAAGAACGCGAACCCTAAGAAGTAAAGTTAAGTAAACCAATGCGTAAGTTCAATATATGACTAATTGGTGTTTATGTTTTCTCCTTATGTGTTATATAGGAATTGGAATGTGCAGTTCAGCGTAAGTTGTAGCTGGGCGTAAGGCAAGTTCCTAACTTCATTCATGTTACATGAATGGTAGTTTTTTAAACTTCTTAGATGTTGAACTTGAGAAGTCTTGTCAATGTGTATTTGTGCGAAGTATGTACAAGGTGGTAGTATGTATGAGGCCTTGTGCCACAATTTAAACACCTCAGTGTTTCTATGATATGAACTATTCTGTGATTGAGCTTTTTAATACAAGTATGTTCTGTTTATACATGAACCGTTGTTGTTAAGTCTGTGCTAATGATTCTAGCCAGACAGGATGTGTATGAAAAAGGTAGAGAAATAAAAGTATTTAAAAATGAAAGTGACTGATGTTTTAAGATGATAGGAATCGAGACTATTCCTATTATTCAAGCTACTTCATAACCTTTGTTTGCTTATCGAAGTTCTAAAGAAATGTTTAAAATCTTGAAGTTGTTTGTTCAACTGTTATGACTTGCTGGGCAATTGAATGCTCACACGTGCTTTTAAATGAAAAATATTTTCAGCGAACGAGGTTAGAAGAACTTAAGGATCCTGTAAAGATCAAGCTGACGGTATCCAGATGAAGTGCCATTCAGAATGTGAATGAGCGAGAAGATCAAATGGAGACTTGTAATATAGAAAGATGAAACTGAATTATAGACTAGCTTAATGAACTATTATGTATCCTTGGTGGCGGGGTAAAAATCACTCTTGTAAGATGAAATGAACAATGTATTATTATTGTAATGAAAGAGGTTAAGGTTTCCAGAACTTGGGATTTGAGAGTGTATGTTGTTATATTTCAGTATATAATGATGTATGTTTGGTAAGAAGTGGGACCGTGACGTACGGAATCTGGGTGTGAAGATAAACCGAAATTCGGGGCGTTACAGAGTGGTATCAAAGCTGATAGGTTATAAATCTTAGGTATGAGTAACTAAGACTATAATCGTAGAGAGAAGGATAAGAAGATCACCACGTGATCATAGTGAATCGTAGTAACGGATGAGCTGTTAAATGATGAATGATTTATAGCAAATGTTATACATGAATAATACTACGAAGTAGTACACGAAGAAGAACTCAAATTGAGTTGTAAAGGTTAGCATACGAATTAAAGAAAATTCGTATTAAGTAGAGAGAAAGTAAGAAGTTTTAGGATTTCAATTGAGGACTCATATCAGCAGCTGAGTGGTATGATTCCTTGTATGGGCGGGGAATTTGTATGTGGTTTTAGAACCACTTAGCTTCTTTTGCGATATAGTTGTTAAGTTGAACAATCTTTGTATGGGCAGAGAATTATCCTTAGTATAACAACCGCTTAGCTTCCTATATCGGTCAGTAGCTGAGTTGACCAATTTTTTGTATGGGCAGGGAATTGTGTTTGGTTCTACAATCACTTAGCTTCTGGTAGTGATAATCATTGGGATTGGTCACGCTATCAATATGTATATGGCGAGAAGGTGAATCTTTTCTCATGTATATACTTGATAGGTAGAGAATGATAAGGTAGGTGCGAGTTCTTAAAACGCATACTTATGGTAAGTTCCTGACTCATAATAGTATGGTATATTTTCGAACGTCTCAGCGAATGGACCCCTATGGTCTGACTGGATAGTTCTTAAACTTATATTATTGTGGAAAGTTTCTGAACTCATAATGTGTGGTAAGTTGATGGACTGTATTAAGATATAGGAATGTTTTGACTGAAAACGAGTTATTTTTAGTAGACTTAGCATTGAAGGTGTTAGAGAAGATTTAAGTATTGCCGTAGTAAGATAATGAAGGAAGATGGAGAATAGGATTTTCCAAGTTATCTAGCTTTGCTAGATTTCGAACTTTATTGAACTCGTGCTGATATGTACATTTTTTAAAAGGAAAGAATTGGTTCAACTTTTGGAACCAACAGATTTTAAAAGAGCTATTCTTGGCATGTCTATGCTAATTGCTTCGGCTAGATAGAAATTGATTTGAAATATCAAAATGAATTTTATATCATCCATGCATTTGATGCAAGGATGGTAAAAGGATGGAGTTATTAATGCAATTGAACCTGGTGTTGGATGTGATCTTAGGATCAACAACCCGCCATGGTATGATGTATAATGACGAAGTCACAAATTGAAAGTCCTCAACGCACTATAAAAAGTACGGTATCATGACGTTATAAAACGTTTTGATGTATTGCGAAAAGTATTTAAAGAAATAATCAATGTCAATTGAGTTGACTAGACGAATGTTTTATGTTGATATCCAATTTATTGGTATGGTCTAAGCTACTTGATTCGGCTAGATAAATGGTATGTCACGTTATAAGAAAATCGAGCTTTCTTTGAGAACTTGTGCCAAACCAAATTATTTTGGTGCAAAATCTAATGATTAAGTCTAAGGAGAACATGGAAGAGGTAGTTTACTTTCTTGGTGATTGTAAACTGATCGTTAAAGAAGGGCTTACGGCAAAATGATGTATAACCTTGTAAGAGTTCATGGTCGATTTGACCCCTAAGCAAAAGTATGAAATATTTTCAAAGGAAATTTTATATTCCTCATTATTCCTTCTATTCTTGATAGGTTATGGAGGAAAGATAAGAACTTAGTTGAACAGAAGTTGAGAAAAGGGTAGGCTAAAATTTTGAGGACGAAATTCTGTGAAGAAGGGGTGAATGTGATGACCCGGGTAAGGGTGTGATTTTAAGAAATTTCGAGGACGAAATTTTTATAAGGAGGGAAGAATGTGACGACCCGGAAATTCGGATCGTCCAGAATTTAGGTTTAAAGAATTAGTTATTAATAAAACTAATTTTTATTACTAATATTATGTGCTATGTGTTTATTAATCGTTCTATAACTTAGGATGATTATAAGTTGGGAGTATTCTGGCTATGAGCTTGATTTAACGAGTAAGAATTTTCAAGCCAAAAATAAAATTTTTCCGGGAACAAAATATTTTCGGGAAAAAAGACGAAATAGGCACTATTTATTAGTTTTTGCTCGGAGATTTATTTTGAAATTCCGAGAAATTAATGATTATGTAAAATTTTGAGACGTGATGGAATATTCAATAATATTTTAGTTATGGTAAAAACGAAGTTTTCGTCTGCAGACTTAAAACCTAAGGATTAGGAAAAGTAAGTTCCGAGAATTTAATGATCTCGTATAATAATTAAGGTTATTATGCATGAGAAATACGAGTGTAATAATAGTTATTATACGAGTATAGTACAAAGATTATTACAACGTATAATACCAATATCGTACGAACTATATACGAAGAGAATATGAGAATGAGATGCGTAGAATACGATTTAGTCTTAAAGGCTAAGTAAGGGATAAGTTAAGTAATAGCTAAGTAAACTTAATAGCTAAGTAAAGTTCTTATGCTTAATGGCTAAGTAAAGTGCTTATAAGTAATGAGTATGTAAACTTAAGGGCTAAGAAAACTTAATGGCTTAGAAGACTTAATGGTTAAGTAAGTGTGGAGGCTAAGTAAACTTGGTGGCTAAGTTTGGAATAGTAAGGAGGTTCAGGGGGGCGAAATGACTAAACTACCCCTAACTTTGGTTTTCTATAAATAGGAAGCTCATTTCATTATTTTGGGATTTTGAAAATCCTAAGACACTTGAGAGAGAGAGAGAGTTCGGATGGGAGGAGGAGAAGGAGGAAAGGCTAGCCCGTGTACAAACTTTGTCCGACGGGAGAAGATTAAAGAAGAACGGTAACCCGAAACCTAGTCTCTTTTAAAATTTCTTTAAGTTCTATGTTTAAAAACATAACTTAATGAGAATAAGGAGTAAAAGATGTTAGTAAGGATTTCATATGGTTGAAATCATAAGAAAATAAAAAAATAAGAATTAGAAGTTTAGTTTGTAAATTTCTTAAGGAAATATAAGATTCGTGAGGATTTTGAGTGATCCGAATGAATATTATGAATGAGTAGGTGTAATAAGTAAGGAATGATGTTCTGTAACATCAAATTTCAATAAAAAGTGAAATCGTAATCCAAAATATCGATTCAAACGAAGAACACGAAGAACGTTATTGATGGACAAATTTAAAGCCATCGTAGTTAATTGTTGTTGATAGACAAGTTTAAAACCATCGCATATAAGTTAGATGCTTATTGCTTGGTTAGGAACGGTAGAAACGTTCATGAAGAACAGATTAAAACATAGCTATAACGAAGTTATGGTGAAATTTTTGTAAAACATGAACGAGAATTAGAAAGTTAGTAAATGAACTTGAACGTGTAGGGTTTCATAAGGAAGTAAGAGAACATAGAAAACGTGAGTCATGGACTCAAGAATGAACGAGTTTCGAGTTTGGATGATCGAATTACGGACGGACGAGTGAAGAACACTAAAAGCGTAAAAATGAACGAAGGGTGAAGATTAAGCCAATTGAATGGCATGTTAACGGATTCAAAATGAAGTTCTGTCTGAGGGGTATTGAAGTACTTAAGATAAGGAAGAGAATGGCTTTGGAACGTCCTCGTTCTGAGTTATAACGAAGAAGTTATGAGATCGGGAAGTACGCGTCTCAAACTTGATTCTAGACTTAGAAAAATTTTCAAGAACTAGGGCTTGGCACCTCGGCGCCAGCCATGCCGTGTAGAGTGGTGCAGCAGCTCCAGACCGAGAAGCCAAGTACTGCCAACTCACGTCGCGACGTGAGAGTTAAAGGAGAGAGTGGCGCCGCAGTGCTAGTGAAGAGAAAAAGCTAGAGATGAGCTTTTAACTGCTCAGCTCTTGGGGGAAACGTAAGGGACGATAAAGAACATAATGTCTAATTAATGTAACACTTAATCAAGTGAATTAAACCTGTAGTAAAGGTTGAATGGAAATATTAAACAAGATTAAAAGACAAAGAATATAAACGCGGGTTACGTAACCGATGTTCGGGGACCGTAGTCGCGATGAACGATCGTAAGGGATTGCTATGGTTGTGATTCCTTAGACGTTGAGCGATGAGGATAATGAATAACATTTTGATGTTATGTCATGATAGTGAGAGATAAGTGTAGAGCGTATAGACGCTGTAAACACAACGTTGTTGCGATGGACGATCGGTCTTAGCATACAACGATCGGTATGGCTTCGACACTAAGAACGAGTAATGAACATGTGGTTCATGTAAGGGATAACAAAAGTATTAAATAAGATATGAATTATTAAGAAAGCCATAGTGAACGGTAATAAGATTAATGAAAGCCGAATATGAGTGGGATAAGGAATGAATCCTGAGGTATGGCATTTAGTTGCCAGAAAATCGTAAAGAATAAGAAATTAATTTAACGAACATTAAGTTTAATGGTTCGGATAAGTTCAGATAAGTTTAGGTTATGGTATAATCGTAACCTTTGATGGTTGACGTATGGGAGCTGGGCTAAACAATTCTTTCAGAGAGCGAAGGTATATGCAAAATTGGCAACCGATCTAACTCACTATGATGGCAGTGTAGATGAGACGGGAACTTGTTTGTTGGGTGTTTGTGAAAAACCACTCTGAGTACCATATGGACTACTAGTAGAGACACGATGTGTGCTAAGTCCTTATGACGCTCCCAAATTCAGGTACTTGAAACCCGAACTCAGTGCTTCACGATACCATTTCTATGAGCGGAATAATACTAATAATAATAACAATAATATAGATTTTCAAATTTAATTTACATATTATCAGAGTTTTCAATCCCAAGTACGAAACCTTCAAACATTTGTTACATTACATGATAATTAATATATATCATCATTATCCTAATAAAGTCTAGTTATTACAAAAGATAGTATTATCATTCATTCAGCGACCTTCCCTTTCCCTTTGTTCTTGACAGAGCCTTCAGGTTGTTCACACTTAGCTGAAAACATTTAAATTAAGCAAGGATGAGCATTTGAGTGCCCAGCAAGTAATAGTAACAATAACATTTAGCTGAACGAATTAAATATTTTCTTTGAACGATACTTCTATAACGAATCAATAGTTGTGAAGTAAGCTGAACCAATAATAAACAACCTATCATTTCGAATTCAAATTTTTGAAACTATATAATGACCATAAATGAGGATCAGTTGACAGACTATGAACATAATTTTCTATTTTCGAAAAGGTTAAACAGAACTTCATCTGTAAATCGTCATAACTTACGGGCACGGGGGGTGATCAGCCTGTTATGCCCTGTATTGATCAATACTACATTTAAAGGATGATATTTTCGTCCAGCATTTTCGCCTTGGGCGTATAAAAAGTTTCCCATATTTGGGATGTTCATACTAGTCTAGAATCCGAACCAAAACAATTCAGTTGGATAACAATAACGTTCTTATCTTGTTCAACAACAATTTTAAGTTTGTGTCTAGCCAGATCAAATAGCTTAGATGGCTTTTAATTCAACTTGTACATACTGGACACCGATAAGTATGTATCAACATGTAATAAAATATAATGATTATCCAAGTGAGGACACTTGCATAGCCAAGTTTAGAAATTAACGAACAGAATATATTTTTTGATCTACAATAACAGAATTAAGGAACTTGTACAACATATTATAATTTAATAATTGTCTTATACAGAATCATTGCATAAGTACATACAAAGGTTAAAATATTTGAATAATTGAAAAGAATAGTTCAGATATTATCTTACGCATGTCCATTTCATAAAGTAAATGCAAATGTTTAGATGCTTGCCTTGTCTACTGCTTACACAACTTAGATTTATTTTTTATATCAAACCCTATCATTAAATAGATCATTCGTTCGATTAGAATAACATATGATATCATATTGTACTACTATTTGTAGTAAGCACATAACCTAATCACATTGTCATGTAAGTTTAACAATCATTGAATCACAAATAATCACTTATCTAATCACATTATCTAAGTCTCGATCAATTTCTAAAATGTGTCGGTGTACCGACAGCTTAATCGGGTATTTATCGAGTCTAAGACTCTATCCTGTAACTTAGTATCAGTCATATTATTTTTAAATGACTTATAATAATTTATAAATATTTATTATAATTTATCATGAATTTTCAAACACCAGAATTATTATTAAATGATTTAAATATTAAACAATTCTATTATAATTAATATTTAATTAATATTAAACAATTAATAAAACCATTTTCAAAATATTAAAGTTATTTATAATAACTTAAAATATTTTTAAAGTATTAATATTACCCTTAAATAATTTTTAAAACATTAAAAATTCATCCTTAAATAATTACCATTAATATTAAAGTATTAATGTTTTATTTATCAAAATACTAAAAGTCATTACTTATAACTTAAAATATTTTTAATTCATTTATATCCTTTTTAAATAATTTTTAAATTAATAAAACAATTTTAAAACTATTTATTTAAAATAATTATTAAATAAATCTTAATATCATTAATATTAAATTAATATCATTAATATTAAATTATTAATAAAATTATCCTTTAAATATTAAAAGTTATATTTTATAACTTAAAATATCTTTAAACACTTTATTTTTTATTTAAAATGATTTTTACAATATTAAAATCATTTTTAAACTAATTTATTTAATTTGATTATTGAATAACTTTAATATCATTAATAATTAATTCATGAAATTTACCTTTAAATATTAAAAGTTATATTTTATAACTTAAAATATTTTTAAACTATTTATTTTCATTTAAAATAATTTTTATAATATTAAAATCATTTTTAATTAATTTATTTAATTTAAATGTTAAATAAATCTAATATCATTAATATTAAATAATTAATAAAATTTGCTTTAAAATATTAAAATTTATATTTTATAACTTAAAATATTTTAAATAACTTATTATCATTTAAAATAATTTTTAAAATAATAAAAATTATTTTTAATTAATTTATTTAATGCATGTAATAAATAAATTAATTACCAATAATATTTAAATAAATACTAATATTTATGAAAAATATTTTAAATTATTAAAAGTTGATTTTTTTAACTTAAAATAATTTTTTAAATTATTTTTGTAATTTTCGGAATTTAATTTCTATTTTAAAATAATTTTTGAAAATTTAATTAATTAAAATTAATAAAACTGTCGCTATAGGCCTTTAGCGACAGACA
The DNA here is from genome assembly GCA_016801055.1 of Panax notoginseng. Taxonomy (NCBI): domain Eukaryota; kingdom Viridiplantae; phylum Streptophyta; class Magnoliopsida; order Apiales; family Araliaceae; genus Panax; species Panax notoginseng. Next base: position 41,283,385 of record CM029012.1, read on the forward strand.
GTGTAGTCTATGGTGTTCTTGAGCCTTCAAGAACATTCATAGCCAGCTTCGGGTTAGCTAGTTTGTCCAAGAACACTGATCCGGTCATGATGTTTCTGGAAAAGATAAAGGTTAGAGGTTGTAATACTAATGTAATACTACAAGATCCAACAACAAACATAATCAAAAAGCATAACACAAGCGAGATCTAAGCTTTCAAAGTAGATGTTAGAACTGTTCTTCATTTTCTGGGTTACCCAAAAATGAAGAACAGTTCGAGCTGTCCTTTTTGGGCTTCCACAACTTGTTAATCTTGTACTGTGTTTGTGATTTAATTGTTGCAGTGTCTAGCCAACATGTCAAGGAAGAGATCCAACACAAAACATCAACAAAACAACAACAGAATCACAAGATCCATGCTGGTCAAACCCTGTCAGAGATCACGTTCTTGAGTTTTCTGGGTTACCCAGAAACTCAGTTTGTGATCATCTGGCCTGCTTTGACCAGCCACTGACTTCCATTAATTTGATGTTTAGGAGATTATAAGGCATGAACATGTAGTACAAATACCAAGCTATAGACTAGAAACAACAACAAACATAAATCGACCAACAAAAGAAAGATCCGAGAGCTTGAATATGTTGTCAAGCCCTTTCTGGGCACATTCTGGGTTACCCAGAAACGTGTGGTCAATGCCGGTCAACGTGGTTTGACCACGATTATATTACAACTTAGGTCAGATCTAAGCATGCTTTCAACTCCAGATTAAAGACCATACTACATACTATAAGTCCAAACTTTCAAACCACGAAAACATTACACAGAATGAAATCTATGGGGTCTGACATTCATTGTCAGACCAGTTTTTAAAGATTTTCCAGATTATGAAAAACACTAAATCCGAGCCTCTAGATGTTATGGATCTAACATCTAGCAACCCAGATCATGATTATACACTGCTAACAACATATTTTAACACTGAATCATTACATCTAACAAAGGATCATTGGTGTAATAACCAAGAATTTCTGTGGTTCATTGTAAATAAATATATTAAATAATCTGTAATATATTATGGATGATTAAGTGTTTATGTGAATAATATGCTATAATATTTAAAGGAAGTCTCACTAAGAAGTTAAATAAGTTAGTGAACTAACCTAAGTATATTATTAATCTAGAGAATAGATGTAAGGTGTTAAACCCTAATTAAATCCTCAATAAACTTGAATAAGTCAAGTCTAATTGGGTTATGTGAGTGAATTAATATTATTAATGAATAATAATATGGGAATATTAATAATAATGAGCATAAGCTCAAGAGTTATTAATGAAAGAAAAATAGGTTATTAAACAAGCCCAATTATATTTTGTTTTAGTGGGACTTGTAGATAAAATTAATTGAAGGGCAATTAGGTTATTAAATTAGCCCAAGAGGTCATGTATAAGATAATGATAATAATGGCCCAATTGAATTAATGGGGAAGCCCAAGTTCAAAATTTTTAGTAAGCATGATAATAAAGTACAAGCCCATTAATCATTTAATTGCAAGCCCAATTGTTAAGCCACTTGGAAAGGTTATTATAGTAATTAATTAAGCTAGCTAATAACAAAAAAATTGGTGAATAGGAGGGCATGTGGCCGAAAATGAGAAAGTGGAAAAAGGGAGTGGAATGTAATGATGGGTTTTACTTTATTAGGTAAACAACTTTTTAGTTGGCCATTTTTTATTTGGACAACACATTAAGTGTTGCTTGCAAGCTAGCCTTTCCATGATGAGGGAGTAGGTAAGAGATGATGAGGTGTACTCTAATCATTTGGATTATGCTAGCAAAAATCTAGAACTTCCATATTTTTCTCTCATTTAGCTACTAAAGAAAAAAATATAGAGAGAGAAAAAGAAATTACTAGAAAGAGAGAGAGAAGAATTCGTGGGAAGAAGAAGGAGAAGGGAAGAGAGTCTAAGCTCATGCACAAAAAAAATAATTCATAACCTACTTCGGGTATAGAAGGAAGGAAGCTAAGAAATCAAGGTACAAAAATTAAATTCTAGACTTTCTTTTCTTTTCTTTCCTTTTTTTTTTCTTTTTATGGATTTGATTGGAGGAAAGGATTTTGTGATTTGGAAGTTAGAACCCATTTATTTATGTGTTTTATGTAGATTTATGTATGAATCTAACTTATTCAAGTATTTAAAAGTGGTTCAAAAGGAGAGAAATGAAACTAGGTTTCTAGAAATCTAGAAAGCCCTAGCTTTCGCTTCCTTTGAATAAATGGTATGATAAATCTAGACCTTCTTTTCATGATCCGTTGAAGAGTAGTGCTAGATATATGTGTTAGCTAGTTAACCCAAGTGGTAGAACATGAAGATCACATGTTTAACAGTTGTGGTATGAGATTTGTTCAAAACAGTCCATGTAGTGGAAAAAAAAACTTTAAAAAGTTTTCTGGCCAGTCTGCCACGAGGGCCGTTTCGTCCCCTTCATGTGCTTTAAAAATTTAAGGAAAATTTGGGGAGGTAATATCAGAGGTTAGGTAGCTCCTGTAAAAATTTGAGAATTTTTGGCCATACGGTTTGAGAGTTATGCATTTTACGGTCGGAGACTACTTTTAAAACTTTTATCGAATAACTCTCTGTGTATTGGTCCAAAAATTATGAAATATTTACTGGAAGTACATGTATATAATAGGAGCTTACCCTAAAAATTTTAGAATTTTTAGAGTTAATTTCGATTTATGAAAAATCGAACAATATTTGGACAGTATGGATTATTTAAATATAGTAAATGAATTTTAAAAATTTCCAGAAAAATTTATTTTCATGAGAGGATTATATGTAGCTACTATCCAGAAAAGAAATGGTTTTTGAGTTGTTTTGCTATTTTTCATATTATTGATGTTATATGCTTAAATGAATTTAATTAATTATATGATGTCAAAAATGTGAAAAATATGGTTTCATGACTTAAGATCCTTAAGTATGGTTGAGGCAAATTTGTGTTGTGGATTTCGGTCAATGGTGAGGAGTGATTTTGTGTATGGTGTTTTAAAAAGATTTAAATGAGTTAATTAGTGAAAGAAAAAGTAATTAAATAAATTATTTATTAATTCAATAAATGATTTAAAAATATCTTTATATGACTAATGATATTAGATTAAAATATTATGGGTAATATTAGACTTAAATGTTATTAAAAGTTAATAACATTAGTTTGAAATATTATTATTTAATTAATAATATTAAACGGGAGATTAAAATAAGAGAAATTACTTTATTTTAATCGTAGTCATTGAATTTGGTAGGGAATGAGCTATATTATGTTTGTAATAGATGGAATTGAGAAGTCAGGGTACTGAAATGGATTCAGGGTTACTGAAATAATTTCAGTTTACTGTAGCTAATTTTGGTCTGCTGAAATGATGATTTCAGGATACTGAAATATATTTTGATTTTACTGAAATGATATTTCAGTTTACTGACATGTTATCTAGCTTATTAAGATGACATATAAAAGGGATAACTTATAAGTATAAGTTATGATATGATTAAAAGACTATCAAAGTATAACAATAACATTAAGACTTAGCGTAACGTCTAATACTTACTATATGTTAAAATGTTAAACATTTTAATATAAGATGATAAGATTATAAGTGAGTTATGTTATGACTAATCAAATGATCAATTATAGGTCTTTTCTCTAAAAAAGTTAAAGTAAATTGCTTAGCAGTAAACCGCGATTAAGGCAAGTTCTCTAACTCAAACTTGAGTTATTCTTTTCAAAGCATTTAGTGAATAATTATTGTTTATTATTCACATCCATATTGATTATTGATACTCGCACTAGGTGCAATTAAATTCATGTTCTATTATTATTGAACTGTGAATTAGTTAAAGTTCTTTTAATCATGAACTGTTTAAGATATGGATCTATGGTTATTGTATCAGCTAGATCAAGTATGTTTAAATTTTTTAAATCACATATGTGGTTAAAAACTGTTCTTTACCAATTGATTTGGTAATGATTCAAGACTGAGAAAAAGAACAATTTGATTAAAGCATGATTGAAAAACAATCATTGCTCGTACATTAAGTGTTTATGCATAATACACCGGGTATGAAAGGCTGATCCCCTTGATTACCAAAACTTATTAAAAGGACCAGTTTAAATACTGACAACCTTAGTATATGTTCATGGTCATTATGACCACTCAGCATCTGTTATTCAATTATTCGAATATTCATTTATCAAAACTTAATTCATATTCTTTCACAATTGATTTCTATTGTTGAACATTGAACGATAAATTCCTTGCTAATCATGATACATCTTCCTTGTATTTAAACTTGCTAAGCAAATTTGTTGCTTACTCTTGCTATATCATGACATTTATTTCAGCTATGCCAGAGATGTCCAATAAGGACAAAGGCAAAGGAAAAGTATAGGAATAGATAATAAGAATGTTTATGTATTATATTATATTATGTACATTGGTAATGTAAACCTTTTGTGTTACTAGTGGTAACTTAATTAAGGTATGTATAAGTTAAGGTTAATAGACCTTGGGTTAATGTTAGAAGACTTTATTATAATGAACAATGTATGTTTATTATTCCGCAATAGTTTATAGAATGCTTATGATGATGATGGATTGTGAGCACCAAACCTGAGGCTTGAGAACCCGGATTTGGGGGCGTCACAATTGGACATATTTTAAAGTTAGGGTTTATACCTTCTATGATCAATTTCTGTTTCTGGCTTCTGATTTTTGTGATGTGTGTTAGTGGGGCTGGTCTTGGGAGTTGATATACTAAAAAATTTCGTAGCTATGAGCTTGAGAGAGTTTAGTTGAGTGTTGTGCAAAATGTAAGTTAACAAATGTCATTTCTCTCTCCTCCAATCTATTAATACTAAGTTAGATGCATGAATGGGCTGGCATAGTGGTTGATATGTGTTGAATGAAGGCACATGGAGTAGTTAGATTTGGTGAACCACGTCTCCTATTGTCAAAACCTAGTGGCTAGCCTCAATAATGCATAGAGGGGTATAATGGTCATTTGTCATACAATTTTAATAGCATTTGTGTAATCTTGTCCCAAACCCTTAGGGTTTGACCCTTAGGGTTTAACCCTAAGGTCTTGCACAATAAATTTTGTAGGATTTCTAATTAGGCAAAGTAAATAAATAATTAGAATTTTAGTTTCTAAAAATTTGAAATTAGGGTTTCCTAAATATCGATTAGGGTTTTAATTTCACCATTAGGGTTTCGAGTCCATACTTAGGGTTTGTCATATAACGCCATAATTGACCAACCATTATCGGTCCACGTATACAGTACATATTAATAGCACTAAAAAATTAAAAATATAATTAATATTATATTATTATTATCATTCCTTATTCCAAAACCAGAATTAGGGTTTGGATTCCATATTTGATTTACCTTGCATAAACAGTTTTATTAATTAAGTTAGAATACTTAACTTAATAATCCAAGCTAAAATTCATATAAATAATTAATAATTACAATAATCATTCCTTATATTATTTAAATAATGTAATATCATATTTCCTTTGAAAAATAAATAATAAACACATTTCTACAATAAAATTAATTATTATAAAAATATAATTTATTTTGATCGTTAATTCTAAAGTAAAATTATTTGTAAATATTCATGTAATAAATATATTTTTATTTACCACATAAATACATATACACATTATCTTGTACAAATCCTCATCCTTAAAATAAATAAATAAAAAATTTATACACAAAATTTCTGATTTATTTATATAGAAAATATGGGGTTATTACAGTCCTAGAGAAGTTATAAGAAGAAGATAAGAATGTAAATCATCAAAGATGATGAACGTATTGAGTAAGACATCTCCGTATGTCATGAAGCCGTAAACTGGTAAAGGAAGTTAGTCGCATAAACTTATATTGCAAGAACGCGAACCCTAAGAAGTAAAGTTAAGTAAACCAATGCGTAAGTTCAATATATGACTAATTGATATTTATGTTTTTTCCTTATGTGTTATATAGGAATTGGAATGTGCAGTTCAGCGTAAGTTGTAGCTGGGCATAAGGCAAGTTTCCTAACTTCATTCATGTTACATGAATGCTAGTTTTTTAAACTTCTTAGATGTTGAACTTGGGAAGTCTTGTCTATATGCATATGTGTGATGTATGTACAAGGTGGTAGTATGTATGAGGCCTTGTGCCACAATTTGAACACCTCGGTGTTTCTATGATATGAACTGTTCTGTGATTGAGCTGTTTAATACAAGTATGTTCTGTTTATACATAAACTGTTGTTGTTAAGTCTGTGCTAATGATTCTAGCCAGACAGGATGTGTATGAAAAAGGTAGAGAATTGAAAGTATTTAAAAATAAAAGTGACTGATGTTTTAAGATGATAGGAATCGAGACTATTCCTATTATTCAAGCTGCTTCATAACCTTTGTTCGGTTATCGAAGTTCTGAAGAAATGTTTAAACTCTTGAAGTTGTTTGTTCAACTGTTATGACTTGCTGGGCAATTGAATGCTCACACTTGCTTTTAAATGAAAAACATTTTCAACGAACGAGGTTAGAAGAACTTAAAGATTCCGTAAAGATCAAGCTGACGGTATCCAAATGAAGTGACATTCAGAATGTGAATGAGCGAGAAGATCAAATAGAGACTTGTAATATAGAAAGATGAAACTGAATTATAGACTAGCTTAATGAACTATTATATATCCTTGGTGGCGGATAAAAGTCACTCTTGTAAGACGAAATGAGTAATGTATTATTATTATTGTAATGAAAGAGGTTAAGGTTTTCAGAACCTCGGATTTTAGAGTGTATGTTGTTATATTTAAGTATATAATGATGTATGTTTGGTAAGAAGTGGGACCGTGACGTACGAAATTCGGGTGTGAAGATAGACCGGATTTTGGGGCGTTACATGCATGCAAGTAAGCTGAGGGGTGGAGACTTAGATCACCCAGAAGCTCTGAAATAGCCACTTGAATGCCTGGAAAATCTCTACGGGGAGCATTAGCAACAGGAGTTAAAGCCGCTACCGGTAAATCCTCCTCCTCATCCTCGACATTCGGTACATCAACCCGTATAAGACGTATCATTGCCTTCGTCAAACGACGAGGCTGTCTAAATAAATAGGGTCGAGGCACTTCAGAAGCCCTCCTCTGCACACCTGAAGTGGTCTTGCGGGAACTACTCGGCTGATCTGAATCCATAATATTTGGACACAAGTCTCCAAATCTCCTCAGAAAGGGTGTGGTAAATTCTAACCTGGAGCGTTTTTATTCATTTTATGACCAAATGCATGCATGCATTATTTTAACATACGCCTACAATAGAGTTAAAAATGCATGTCTACCCAATGCCTAGACTTTTGGAAAATTTTTCCAGAGTCTCCTTTGTAAAAAGGACTATCCACATGCGCATATGCATGACTAGGTGGCCATTCAGTAGCACACCTACCCACAGTCATAAACATCCTACATGCATACAAATATTAAAATTCCAATCCATGACGATAGATTAAATACCGGGATTGCTTTGCTTTACTACCTTTGCTCATTTGTCCTCAATTAGGATAAGAAATAACAGAAAAATGTACCAATTTGATTGTTTCAAAAGTCAAATTTTTTTACATCATTATGTTCAGCATAGTTAAATACTAACATTTACTATGTTGAATATTTTTTATGAAGACATATGAGCATGCATATTCACTACTATGTGTTTTGACGCATTTCATATAAGAAGTCATTTTCCAACGGATAGAAACTGGAAAAGAAGACATGCATACGTTACCAGGACAGTGTAGAACACTTGTACGGTGACAGAATTTGCAGAAAGACGCCCAAACTCAGCAGATCTGAAGAAGAGCTCTCATATTTCCTGTGCGGTGCAACTTGAAAATGATTTGTGAAAGCCACATCTGCTTTAAAGGCCACCCACGGCTGGCCGTAGGTGTACATGCGGCTCCCTTGGGTTGGGCCCACCCCTCCAACTCGGTTCAGTTCGAGTTACAAAGGAGTTCTCACAAGCTAAAAAGGTCAAATCAGGAAAAAAGATGCTACGCAATTGAGCAGAAAAGCCTGAAATCCTGGTTTTCGTGGACCAAATTACAAGTCTACATGTCACTCATTGGTATTAACCCAGACACAAGTTTACTATACCGATGATCACAACTGTTGCAAACTACAGTTGGTAATACCTCACAAAGGTCCGATGCCGTAAGTTTAGGGTCGTAACTCCAAAATAAATTTTCCCTTTGCGGGAATTTCATACAATTCAGCCGTTGATGCACATGTCGACGAAGGTTAAGTAACCTTGACCACATTCAGTCGATGGAATGTAAATCCATCAAAGCATCGAAAGCCATCCGATGATTTTAGCCGTTGATGCACACGTCGACGAAGGTTAAGCAGCCTTGTTAGCCCCAGCAGGGATTTCATCTGTTGATGTACATTTCAGCGAGGATCAGGCAACCCTGACAAACATAAACTGTTGGCAGTAACTCCAATAGAACACTGGAAAGACCTGGCGATACAAACCACGGAAGAACAACTTCTTCGGGGAGGACCGATGATGGAATATGTTATACACATCCTCAAAAGACAAAGTATATCCCCACAGAGTCTCTTGCGCATGAGAGGAATATCTATGGTGGAAAATCTGTACCAAGGATTAAGGACTTTGGTGATAACCCCAACGTTAACATCCTTGAAGTTCCTGAGAACTTTGGAGCACACATCCATGCAGTTCGCCCGAGTTATCAATGATAACTCCAGTCCCCATCACAAGTTATGGGGGTAATGGTCATCACCTCCCGTTGGAAAACGGTCCAACAAACCACATGCATCATACATTTACATCATGCTGCAGTACATTACATCATGAATATCTTGTTACATTTCAAGTGTCTAGTATTCTTTATCCTATCCATGATGTTACAGTACATGAATATGATAAAGAGGGGCATCTGTAGACACTCAAAATTTTGCATTCCTGTTACTAACATTATAGGAGGGCAGAATCGTCTTTTAGAGATAACCTGGAGGATAGCTCAACTCAGTCTCAAAGACAACCCTGAGATACACAGTTACAGTCCTGGAGATAACCCCGGGAATTATAGTTTTAACCTCGGAGACAACCCCAAGGGAGGCAGTTCCAGTTCTGGAGACAACCCTGGAATCCTCAGTTCCATCTAGGAGACCACCCCAAGATATTCAGTCCCAATCCCAGAGACAACCTCGGGATCTTCAATCCAACCTCGAAGATAACCCCGAGGAATGCAGTTGCAGTTCCGGAGATAACCGCAGAAATGCTCTTTCCCACTCCTTGCGATCAGCTTCAACACTCAGCGATAGCCCTGAGGCACTCATTCCCCAAGCCAGAAGATAACCCCAGGAGGTAAGGCACACCTCAGAGATAACCCTGAGGATGGTCAACACTTGCAGTAGTCCAATTTCAGAGATAACCCTGAGCAACGATCGCTAAAATAGCTCAAACCGGAGATAACCCCGGTGAGGGGGCAAAACCGTTATTTGCCATCTTAATCCCACCTTGAACCGTCTCAACAACATTCAAACATGCATTCTACATAGAAATATCCTACAAGAACCAAAGAGCTCTAATCCCGAGTGACTACTACACAAGACAACACACCGGATAGAATTTGAAACTTGAAGACCAAGGGCATGGTCCCATCTTCCTGACTTCGTACAACCTCTAATCCCATATCATTGTGTAGCTCTCGACAACAACATGCCAAAAAAGGTCTTATACACCTCGATCGGATGCCCGAATTGAAGTTTTGAAAGTTCGAGCAGACAACACGTTGCATGCGTGCACATACTTCGAGACGACAGGACCCGCGAAGCCCCTCTATAAATAGAGGGCTTGGGCAGCCATTTTGAAAAGAGAAAAGGCGAGAAAGCCCTGTCCAATTTGCTCTGTACACACTTTAAACTGAGTGCTTTCTCATTTCAAACACTTGTGAGCTTATATTTGGCTATTTTTTTACTGGCAGGAATCGAGTGTTTATTCATTTAAAGCTATTGAAGTCTTCTTTGGCAGTCCACTGTAAGCCTTCTTACATCATCTAAAGCCTTTTCTACACTTATTGCACACATTGTTATTCACGTTGAGAGTCGTGTTGTGTGCGTATGCCCGGACTTTACCCGTGGCTTTTTATTTCTTTTATATACATACATACACACACACACACACACACACACACACACACATATATATATATATATATATATATATATATATATATATATATATATATGTACTAATATTATCGAGTTATGCCTCGATTGAGCCTGGATTTACATCCGGAGTGTTTATTTCTTTTTTATATATATATACTATATAAACTGTTGTCGAACTTTGTTCGATGAGCCTGAATTTACATTCTGAGCATTTACTGCTTTATATATATATATATATATATATATATATATATATATATATATATATATATTGTTGCCATCAAACTCTGTTTGATTGAGCCTGGATTACACATCCGATGCGTTTACCGCTTTTATATATCTATATATATACTTTCGAACGTGAATTAACGAAACGAGCCTGGATTGATATATATCCAGTGCGCTTATTGCTTATATATATAATATATATATATATATATATATATATATTTACATTCCTATCTGGCCTGGAGTTTACTTCGTGGCCTTTTACTGCTTTATTTACATTTTTGTCAAGCCTGGAGTTTACTCCGTGGCCTTTTATTGATTTCTTTACATTTTGTCCCGCCTGAAGTTTATTTCGAGGCGGTTGATCGCTTTATTGCTTTATTTACATTTTTGATCCCCCATGGAGGTGCTTCGTGGTGGTTGATCGTTTATATATATATTTACAATTTTTATATACATAACTGTTTACATCTTTCATACAAATTGCTACATCATATGAGCCTAGGAATCATGTGATCACAGATTCAGTCTACTGAATCTAGATTTGGTTCCCGTGATGGACGTTTTTAGCTGTACATGGCTTGTAAATTATTTATGGTGTTTGAATTTCCTTAGACGACTTTCATGCCCACAAGGAGTTCGGCATTGCTTTTTGTCTTATTTTCTCGAAGATGTTTCGCATCTCAAAAATAAAAGCAATCAAGCCGAACATATAATAAAATGGAAGTATTAAAGGCCTCAATTACTATTGAGCATAAGGGTTTGAAAAATCTCTTTTACAAAACATCATTGCTATATCTTGTTAAAACTAAGTTTTTATACAGAAATTCAAACCCTTTATATATAGGTGCGAACGAGGCATAACATTACTTCCAGATAATTGCACATTTATATACACACACACACATTCATATAATAGTTTAATTAAAAAGTGGCGGTCATCGTGGCAACACGAATGTCAAGGGGGTGCCTAACACCTTCCCTCTGCATAACCAAGTCCCCAAACCCTAACGAATCTTGGTTTCATAGACCCGTTAAGTAGTGTCACATCACTGGGTCAATGTGCAAACCTTTTCTCGGTTGTGTTGGTACAACCATTTAAAAAACCAACTGGCAACTCTCACAGTCCGATCGTCAACATATACATGTCGGACCTTTTCACAACTTATTTTTTCTAACAAATCTCACCTAATATGAGAACACCAAAAGACAAGAACAGAAAAAGGGACAAATAACAATCCCGACGTCGACAAGTTGGTATCAGAGCTTAGGGATATGGTCTCTGGCGGAGATCGAAAAATAGAACTAGGAGGGGAGAAACGAGTAAATCCTTCACTAGTATGTCCTACCTAAGCTTATTTGGTATTTAATTGGTCGGTCAGAATATAAGGATAATATATGGTATGTCAATTTTTTTAATTAACCCTTATTTTATGACAGTATTTGAGAATGACAGCTGAAAATGTTTACAATGGAGTGAATGAGACTGTGGAGACACCTTTAATCACCAATCAGGAGAACGTCCAACAGGACGGACATGACGTACACCTTTAAGGAGATTTTTATGAAGTATTTGTTGTAAATCTAGCTTATTATATGGACCCCCCATTTACCTATTTTTTAAAATAATCGGTAGAAAGTTAATCAGTATATATTATTATATAATATATAATATATATATATATATATATATATATATATATATATAAATAAAGGTCGGGGCCACATGTGGGGACCACATGTGGAAATCAAAGACTTTGGGGGATGGGGAATCTGATTAATATCACGGGTGGCAAGGAAATTATTATATGTGTATATATATATATATATATATATATATATATATATATATTATAATAAGTTTTGTTTTTTTATGAAAAATAGATTATATTATATTTTATTATGCATAGTATTTGCATAGTAAATCAGAAAATAATTTCAGACGAACGAAATTTTTCGTAACCCTTTTCCTTTGCACACGTGATTTTCTAAATTCAAATAGTATCCTTCCATTCTCTTATTAATAGGATGCTTAGTTAGAATTAAAAATCACACCAGAATTAGAGAATTCTTCTTCTATAATATTGAGAGTATTTTTTTAGAGTTTTAAGAAGCTTTGAGTGTAGAAAACAGTGAAAGTTTTCTTCAAGAATATCCCCGCTATCCAGTTGGAATACTCTTCTTTTTAAGGTAAGATATATTATTTTTGTTCAATACTCGTAAGGAATAATATTTTCTTCCATACTTTGTAGTATGTAAGTAGTACTATTTCGTTTCAGATTTCGATTTCTACACTTATTTTGTTAAGTTTTGGGCTTCTATACTCCACGAAATTAGTAGAATATCCTTGAGATTTGCGCTTCATTCAGTATCTTTTCATTGAAATATTATTCTGAGCATTCTTGATAAGTTTTAACTTTTTCATACCAGAGTACTATTCACGGGGTACTATTCACTTAGATACTATTCACCCAGAGTAATATTCATGACAAAAATTAATTTCTTTTCGGTCCAAATCATTTTTGGTATAATATTATTCTTGAATTTTACTCCACAAAGCAGTATTGTGACGCCCCCAAAATTAGGTATACATCACTCATCTTGGGTCGTCATGTGACATAGTACAGAATACAAATACAACTTACTAATACAACTGTCGTGTACAATACGACAAAACATAAACTGTGAGTTTGAATACAAATATTATCTTCTAGAGAGTATTCATACTCAAAAGGAGTCCTCATTACATTTATTAATACGCTATTACATAGAATAGTGAGGACTACTAACTAATACTATCATTCGAACCATCACTCCGTTCCCCGACTTGCCCCAGCTACGTTCTCATTTCCTGAAGAGAACAGTGAAAGAAAGGGTGAGCTCAACTAGCCCAGTAAGAAATATTATGACTAAGATAATGCAGAATAAACTATCATTAGCCGTCAACAATGTTAAACTGATAAAATATAATAGACATCAAGTTTAACTGCAGCGGAAAAAGCAATCCATTAAAAGAGTCAAGTAGAAAATAAACTCTACTATCTTTTATGATTTAAAAAGTTTTTCAACACTGTGATCGCTGAGACTCAGCTTAATAAAATAATCCACATCATCGAATCACCCCTGCACTACGGCCAAGGATATTCGTATATTCATTAATGGTCATGATCATGCCAACAACTGTCCATCAATGCACTACGGGCCAATGAGGACTTTTACCACATCATTTGTAACATTACGATCATAATTACACCGAATAATCCCTGGTCATAATCATACCAAGTCCATCTATGCACTACAGGCCACAGATGACTTTCAACAGAATATAAACATGAGGATGATGACAATGATATAAGAATTCAATAAAACAAGTTCAAGAATTAATTTATCCAGGAATTAATAACGTCCAAATTGTCAACATGATACTGCATTGTGGAGTAAAATTCAAGAATGCTTAGAAAAATATTTTCATGAAAAGATACTGGATGAAACGCAATTATCAAGGATATTCCACAAATTTCATGGAGTATAGAAGTCAAAACTTAACCAACTGAGTACAATAAAGAATGGAATAACAAAAGAAATCACCATGCATGCGATAGACCGCACAGACAGGTTATTCCAACAGAATAATAAATAATGAAACCAGGTCCGGCGTAAACGCACAGACAGGATATTCCGACAGAATAATAAATAATGGAACCAGGTCCGGCGTAAAACACACAGACAGGATGTTCCAACAGAATAATAATAAAAACGGAACCAGGTCCGGTGTAAAACACACAGACAGGATGTTCCAACAGAATAATAATAAAAACGGAACCAGGTCCGGTGTAAAATACACAGACAGGATGTTCCAACAGAATAATAATAAAAACGGAACCAGGACTAGTGTAAAACACACAGACAGGATGTTCCAACAGAATAATAGAAGAATGTCACCAAGTATAGGGTAGACCGCGTATACAGGTTATTCCAACAGAATAATAAGAAATGGAATAACAACAGTTCTCTTCATGAATAAGAAAGAATAATACCCCTTACCGTTTTAAAGAAGAGCTGAAGTAAGGAAGTAGTTAAGTAGCAGAATACTCTTCTTCTCTCTCTCTATAGTTTCTCTCTATAGTTTCTCTCTCTAGAGTTCAGTGAATTCGTAAGAAATAATGAAGGAATGAGCTGCTATTTATAGAAAAATAGAATGCATAGTAACTAATCCATGAACGGTCCAGATTGATTACTTTAATCTGACGGTCCATATTTAAAGAAAAATCTTTTAAATAAAATATAATATATTCTATTTATAGAATAACTTTAATAAAGTATTTTGTTTTATATAAAAAGATGTTTCTGGTTTATTACGTTAATAATACGAATAAAACAAAACGTCATTATCGCTAAATAATTCATATTATTAACTGACAATAATGGAATCAAACTGAGTGACTTCTCACATAAGCATTAATAATCAATACCGTGTGCTACTATGCAACTACACGTATTACTGTACTTTTACTACCGAGTAGTTCAACAGTAACAATGGTAAAACTTCCGCCGTTATTTTTAATAAACTATTTTTGTCGTTTTCTCAATCCGACAATAATTCCGTTGTGGGGTCCACCAATGATTGTGTCGTTGTACGAATATTCTCTGTTAAAACGAATATTCCCGACCAATCGATATTTTTAAAAAAACTTGCTTACTTTGCAAAATTTATAAATATTACCCACAACTATAACATTATATCAAATTAACTCCATAATATTCAAAAATAATATTTATAGAAAATTTATCTTTATTTATAAAAGTTGGGGTCTTACAACCTCCCCTTCTTATGAAATTTCGCCCTCGAAATTAGGGTACATACCTGGTATGTCGAAGAGGTAAGGATACCTTGATTTCATTTCAGATTCTAACTCCCAAGTCATTTCCTCATCATCGTGGTTTCTCCACAAAACTTTGACTTGAGGTATAACCTTGGAGCGTAGAATATGTTCCTTCTTATCCAAGATTTGAACAGGAACTTCTTCATACGTCAAATCTTCCGCTATTTCGTCCGGTTCTAACTCAATAATGTGGTTCGGGTCTTCCACATATTTGCGTAACATGGATATGTGAAAAACGTTATGAACACGAGTTGGCGGTAAAGCGAGTCTATAAGCCACAGTTCCTACTCGATCGAGGATTAAAAATGGACCGATGAATCGAGGATTGAGCTTTCCTCTCTTTCCAAATCTCGTAACTCTTTTCCATGGAGCAACACGTAAGAACACATGATCTCCTACATCAAATTCCACATCCTTCCGATGAAGATCAGCATAACTCTTTTGTCGATCTTGTGAGGTTTTTATACGTTGTCGGATCGTTTGAATCTTTTCTGTAGTCATACGTACCAACTCCGGTCCCAACAACGTTGCTTCACCCACCTCATCCCAGCGTACTGGAGAACGACATTTTCTTCCATACATTGCTTCGAATGGAGCCATGCCAATACTTGCTTGATAACTGTTGTTGTAGGAAAACTCCACCAATGGCAAGAACTTGTCCCAACTTCCCTTGAAGTCAAAGACACAGAGTCTTAATAAATCTTCTAGAGTTTGAATAGTCCTCTCTGATTGTCCGTCCGTCTGAGGATGATATGCCGAACTAAATCGTAAATCTGTACCCATAGCTTTTTGTAAACTAACCCAAAATCGTGAAGTAAATCTTGGGTCTCGGTCAGAAACTATGGATACTGGCATACCATGCAGTCTTACAATCTCATTTATGTACATACGAGCAAGACGTTCAAGTGTATAAGTTTCTCGTATCGGTAAGAAATGAGCAGACTTGGTCAATCTATCAACAATGACCCAAATCGCATCTATACCTTGAGAAACCTAGGAAGACCGGGTAACGAAATCCATGGTAATGTGCTCCCACTTCCATTCTGGAATTTCAAGTGGTTGCAATGGACCTTTTGGTACTTGATGCTCCGCTTTGACTCGTTGACAAGTTAGACACCTTGAGATAAACAACGCTATCTCTCTCTCATATTGCTCCACCAAAATGTATGACGAAGATCATGATACATTTTGGTACTTCCAGGATGGATTGCAAACGGGTGTGTTGTGCGCCTCCATCATGATTTCATACTTTAAATCAGGGTTGTTAGGAACACAAAGTTGGAGTTGACTCGAAGTATTCCTTCTTCATCGATTCTTGCTTCCGGCATTGCACCTTCTTGCACTTTCTTCCTTATACGCATCAGCTCCAGGTCTGTAGCTTGAGCAGCTTTAACTTTATCGATTAAAGTCGGTTCTACTCGTATATTCGCCATCATCACATGGGTCCCTGGAGTCTTTAACTCTATCTCCATCCTTTGCAAATCACACAAAATGGGCCTTTGTGTTGACAATATCGCACTCGTACTTGCATATGGTCTTCTACTCAATGCATCAGCTACCACATTCGCTTTTCCAGGATGATATTGAATGGTATGATCATAATCTTTCAACAGTTCAAGCCAATGTCGTTGTCGCATGTTGAGTTCCTTTTGAGTGAAGAAATATTTGAGGCTTTTATGATCCGTAAAGATCTCCACTTTCTCCCCATACAAGTAATGCCTCCAAATTTTAAGTGCAAAGACAACAGCTGCCAACTCTAGATCATGAGTAGGATAATTCCTCTCATATTCCTTGAGTTGTCTTGATGCATAGGCTATGACTTTCCATGTTGCATGAGAACGCATCCCAACCCTTTGCTCGAAGATCACTGTAGATGACAAATCCCTCCGAGCCCAGATGGTATTGTTAGAACAGGTGCTGAAATGAGCCTCCCCTCTTGAGTTCTTGAAAACTTGCTCACACTCTTCGTTCCAACCGAACTTTGTATCTTTCCGAGTCAGCTGAGTTAATGGAGTAGCGATTCGAGAAAATCCTTCCACGAATCTCCGATAATAACCAGCTAGACCAAGAAAGCTACGTACTTCGGTTACTGATTTAGGTTGCTCCCAGCTTTGAATTGCTTCAATCTTTGCCGGGTCAACAGATATTCCACGACTTGATACTACGTGCCCAAGGAATGCTACCTCTTCCAGCCAGAACTCGCATTTCTTCAACTTGGCATAAAGTTTGTATTCACGAAGCTTTTGGAGTACCAACCTCAAGTGTTGCTCATGATCTTCACGGCTTTTGGAATAAACAAGGATGTCATCGATAAAGACGACCACAAAGTGATCCAAATATTCCTTGAATACCCCGTGATGACCTCATTCGGGTTCCTTGCTCTTTGGGAGTTCACAACAAACGCTCTCCCTTGCACAACCGGTTTTGACTTTCTGGGACGGCTTTGGTCCTCCATCCTAGCTGAATTTGTCTTCAGTAAATGACAAAATCGGCTAAATGACCTTCTCTTCCACAATTATAACATGCTTTGGACGGCATCGCGCAGTTTGGACTGATGTGCCCCTCCCCTCCGCATTTGAAACATATGATAGGTGGTCGTTCTCCTTCCTTAACGACAGGTGCTGGTGCTGACGTCTTTCCATCATTGTTGAATCTCCTCTTCTTGAAATGTCCATTCTTATTGTTTTGGCCCCGATTACCACCGAAGTGGTTACCATTTCTGGCCTGTTGATTCCCTCACGCTTGTTGTCACCGCTTCGATGACTGCTTTCACTGGTATTATCATTTTGCCGGCTGCTCTCTTTTGGTTGCGTTGTCTCGTTATCGCGCTCCACCAACTGGAGCCCTATTTACAACATCTGAATTATAAACACTTTTATGAGAAACAAGATGTTGACATATCTCCGGCTTCAAACCTCTTAAAAACATCCGCGTCATTCTTCTTCATTATCCACCAGGTGGGACGCAAACCGAGATAACTCCGCAAATTTTGCCTCGTACTGCGACACGGTCATATTATTCTGCTCCAATTTGATGAACTCACCCTCCTTCATGTGACGAATACTCTCGGAAAGTATTTGTCGTTAAACAGCTCTTGGAACTTCTCCAAGACATCTTCAGTACGGTAGGTTGAGTACGTTTTATCGATTCCCACCCAGTAATCTGCCTCTCCTCGCAACATAAAGGCGGCAAAGGGAACCTTTTGCTCCTCGGAGCAACCCAAGACATCAAATATCTTGGTGATCTGTTTTATCCATGTTTCAGCTACAAGTGGTTTGGGTTCTCCCTTAAACTCCGGTGGTCCCAGCTCCTTAAACTGTTTAGCGGTGACCGCCTGAGAGTTTCCAGTATTTCCACCTACGTTGTGGACATGAGCTCTTTCACCTGTTGTTGCATGAATTGCATAAAACCTCTGAACATTCCATCAATTCATCATCTGGTCAGCGTTGTTGTTTGCATGAGGATTGTCACCTTCCTGATGAACATTATCCTGATTATTGATATGTGGTGAATCAATAATCGTCTGTGCTCCATTGCTATTCTCAACATTCTCAGATGCCATTTTCAGATACTGCCACAAAATAAAAGTTAATTGATATGTCATATATTATCCTTATATTATGACCGACCAATTAAATACCATGCAAATAAACTTAGGTAGGTCATACTAGCGAAGGAATTCCCCGTCTCTCCCCTCCTAGTTCTATTCTCACATCTTAGCCATGGATCATATCCCTAAGCTCTGATACCAACTGTGACGCCCCCAAAATTAGGTATACATCACCCATCTTGGGTCGTCATGTGACATAGTACAGAATACAAATACAACTTACTAATACAACTGTCGTGTACAATACGACAAAACATAAACTGTGAGTTTGAATACAAATATTATCTTCTAGAGAGTATTCATACTCAAAAGGAGTCCTCATTACATTTATTAACACGCTATTACATAGAATAGTGAGGACTACTAACTAATACTATCATTCGAACCATCACTCCGTTCCCCGACTTGCCCCAGCTACGTTCTCATTTCCTGAAGAGAACAGTGAAAGAAAGGGTGAGCTCAACTAGCCCATTAAGAAATATTATGACTAAGATAATGCAGAATAAACTATCATTAGCCTTCAACAATGTTAAACTGATAAAATATAATAGACATCAAGTTTAACTGCAGCGGAAAAAGCAATCCATTAAAAGAGTCAAAGTAGAAAATAAACTCTACTATCTTTTATAATTTAAAAAGTTTTTCAACACTGTGATCGCTGAGACTCAGCTTAATAAAATAATCCACATCATCGAATCACCCCTGCACTACGGCCAAGGATATTCGTATATTCATTAATGGTCATGATCATGCCAACAACTGTCCATCAATGCACTACGGGCCAATGAGGACTTTTACCACATCATTTGTAACATTACGGTCATGATTACACCGAATAATCCCTGGTCATAATCATACCAAGTCCATCTATGCACTACAGGCCACAGATGACTTTCAACAGAATATAAACATGAGGATGATGACAATGATATAAGAATTCAATAAAACAAGTTCAAGAATTAATTTATCCAGGAATTAATAACGACCAAATTGTCAACATGATACTGCATTGTGGAGTAAAATTCAAGAATGCTTAGAAGAATATTTTCATGAAAAGATACTGGATGAAACACAATTATCAAGGATATTTCACAAATTTCATGGAGTATAGAAGTCAAAACTTAACCAACTGAGTACAATAAAGAATGGAATAACAAAAGAAATCACCATGCATGCGATAGACCGCACAGATAGGTTATTCCAACAGTATAAATTATAATGAAACCAGGTCCGGCGTAAACGCACAGACAGGATATTCCGACAGAATAATAAATAATGGAACCAGGTCCGGCGTAAAACACACAGACAGGATGTTCCAACAGAATAATAATAAAAACGGAACCAGGTCCGGTGTAAAACACACAGACAGGATGTTCAACAGAATAATAATAAAACGGAACCAGGTCCGGTGTAAATACACAGACAGGATGTTCCAACAGAATAATAATAAAAACGGAACCAGGACTAGTGTAAAACACACAGACAGGATGTTCCAACAGAATAATAGAAGAATGTCACCAAGTATAGGGGTAGACCGCGTATACAGGTTATTCCAACAGAATAATAAGAAATGGAATAACAACAGTTCTCTTCATGAATAAGAAAGAAAAATACCCTTACCGTTTTAAAGAAGAGCTGAAGTAAGGAAGTAGTTAAGTAGCAGAATACTCTTCTTCTCTCTCTCTATAGTTTCTCTCTATAGTTTCTCTCTCTAGAGTTCAGTGAATTCGTAAGAAATAATGAAGGAATGAGCTGCTATTTATAGAAAAATAGAATGCATAGTAACTAATCCATGAACGGTCCAGATTGATTACTTTAATCTGACGGTCCATATTTAAAGAAAAATCTTTTAATAAATATAATATATTCTATTTATAGAATAACTTTAATAAAGTATTTTGTTTTATATAAAAAGATGTTTCTGGTTTATTACGTTAATAATACGAATAAAACAAAACGTCATTATCGCTAAATAATTCATATTATTAACTGACAATAATGGAATCAAACTGAGTGACTTCTCACATAAGCATTAATAATCAATACCGTGTGCTACTATGCAACCACACGTATTACTGTACTTTTACTACCGAGTAGTTCAACAGTAACAATGGTAAAACTTCCGCCGTTATTTTTAATAAACTATTTTTGTCGTTTTCTCAATCCGACAATAATTCCGTTGTGGGGTCCACCAATGATTGTGTCGTTGTACGAATATTCTCTGTTAAAACGAATATTCCCCGACCAATCGAATATTTTAAAACAACTTGCTTACTTTGCAAAATTTATAAATATTACCCACAACTATAACATTATATCAAATTAACTCCATAATATTCAAAAATGATATTTATAGAAAATTCATCTTTATTTATAAAAGTTGGGGTCTTACAAGTATCATGTTGACAATTTGTATATTTTTGAATTCTAGATAAATTAAATTATAAATCTTTAAAATTTATCTTTTGCTTTCATTTAATTAAATTCTTATATCATTGTCATCATCCTCATGCTTATATTGTTATGAAAGTCATCTTTGGCCGTAGTGCATAGATGGACTGTTGATTGGTATGATTATGACCAGGTATTATTCCGTATAATCATGACCGTAATGTTATAAATGATGTGGTAAAAGTCCTCAATGACCTGTAGTGCATTGATGGACAGTTGTTGGCATGATCATGACCATTGATGATTACACGAATATCTTTGACTCGTAGTGCATGGATAATTCGTGGATGTGATACTAATGAATATCCTTGGCCAGTAGTGCAAGGATGATTCGATGATGTGGATTATTTATTAAGCTGAGTTTCAGCGATAAAATTGATGATAAACTCTTAAATCATAGAAGATAGTAGATATCATGCTCTACTTGACTCTTCTAATGGATTGCTTGTTCCGCTGTAGTTAAACTTGATGTTCTTTATATTTTATCAGTTTAACACTGTTAAAGGCTAATGATAATTTATTCTACATTATCTTAGTCATAATATTTCTTACTGGGCTAGTTGAGCTCACCCTTTTGCTTTCATTATTCTCTTCAGGGAATGAGAACATAGCCGGGACTAATCGGGGAATGGAGTGACGGTCCAAGATGATTGTTTTAGTAGTCCTCACTATTTAGTGTGATAATAAATGCAATGAGGATTGAATTTGAGTTTGGATATTGTCTAGAAGACAATATTCCTGATAAAACTCTCAGCTATATTTTGTTGTATTTTACACGACAGTTGTTTAATTAAGTTTGTATTTGAATTCTGTACCATGTATTTGGCGACTCAAGATGGGTGATGTATACCTATTTTAGGGGAGTCACATAGAAGCTTTTTGCAATTCATGCAAAATCAAACGAGGGAAACTCGTGTACAAAATACAGGAGGAAACAAAGGTAACGCGCAGCTTGTCACAGCCAAGCAGTTCAAAGAATTGGGACCACCAGAATTTTTTGGAAAGCTGGATCCGATCAAGGAGGAAACGTGGGTGAAGAAGATTACCAAGATATTTGATGTCTTGGGATGCACGGAGGAACATAAGGTTCCATTCACCACCGTTATGTTCCGTGGTGAGGCATATTATTGGTAGGAATCTGTGAAGTGTACCCAGCCAGCCGCACTTAATATGTCTTGGGAAATATTTCAAAAACTTTTCAATGACAAGTACTTTCCTGAAAGTATTCGTCATATGAAGGAGGTAGAGTTTATTAGACTAGAAGAGAACAACATGACCGTGTCACAGTACGAGGCTAAGTTCGCAGAGTTATCCAGGTTTGCACCTCATTTGGTAGAGAATGAGGAACGTATGACGCGAATGTTTCTGCGAGGTTTAAAACCCGAAATACGTCAATACCTTATCTCCCACAAATTTTCTCTATATTCAGATGTTGTGAACATGACTCAATTATTAGAGCGAGATAATGAGTATGGTCAACCAAGGGACCACAACCAGGGTAATACCGATGGCAGTAGTCATCGGAATAATGATAACCATCGTGGAGGAAATTATTATGCCAGAAATGGTAACCACTTCGGTGGTAATCATGGCCAAGATAATAGAAGAAATGATTTAAGTGAAAATTTCAAGAAGAGAAGATTTAACGATGACGGGAAGACATCGGTAGCAGCACCAGCACCAGCACCAACACCAGCAACAAATTCTAGGGGAGGAGAACGACCACCAGTTAGATGCTACAGATGCGAAGAGGAGGGACACATAAGTCCAAACTATTCATAGCCTTCCAAGGTATGTTTTAGTTATGGAAAAGACGGTCACATAGCTCGATTTTGTCCTGTAGTGAAATCAAGCCCAGCTGGGACGGTGGCACCAAAGGCGGATACGGACAAAACAAAGTCGGTGGTTTTAGGAAGAGCATTTTTCGTGACTTCTCAAAATACGAGAAACCCGAGCGAAGTTATCACGGGTTAGTTAATCATAAATTCTTGTGAAATCTATACCTTATTAGATACCGGTTCTACTCATTCTTTTATTTCTCCTGCTTGTGCTTAACATTTGAACTTGACCCTTGAGAAATTAGACTTTGTCTTATCTGTTAAAACTCCGTTAGGAGAAACTTTCGTTACATCCACGGTTTATAAATCTTTCTTGATTCAAGTTGGGACCATCACATTACCTGTCGATCTTATTTCTTTAAATACTTACATTTGATGTGATTTTAGGGATTAATTGGTTAACCACTCATCATGCTAAAATTGATTGTTTTTGTAAGGTTGTTAGTTTTCATATTCCTAACCAACCTGTTATGCGAATCATGCAACCAAACCACTAATGTAACGACCCCAAAATAGGTCAATTCCATCCAACCCATTCTGAGTCGCCAAATACATGGAACAGAAAATAACTACAACTTTATTACAACAATTGTCATATAAAATACAACAACACATATGCTGTGAGTTTAGATACAAATATATACCAAATGTGACACATGTCCCAACCGTGGACAGCACCTCACAGTGGCACCTTACATAAAGGTATAGTAAAAAACTGTTTTAGAAATTAGAATCTTTGGAAAGTGCTCAAGGAAACCTTCGTACATGGGAGGCCATGCTTCTAGGTTATGATAGATATCATATGGCCACAGAATTATCCTTGGTTGATCCATTAGACCCCAAAGAAAAACGAGAAGATTACTATCATATTCTTTCCAATGGTGAGTCTTCTCTTGACATATCATTATCTCCACTGTCTCTAATTGAGAATTATACTTCAAACAAACACCAAAATTATATAGGTAGTGCTTGTAGATATACTCAGCAAGTGGATGAGCACATCCCTGTCTTATGATGACATGAGGTTATATATCATTAGACATCTTGTATGATAGTGGCAAAACACCCTTCCAACGTTGGGTTCGCCTCACCCTATTTGATTCACCAAATATAACTACTAAATGATGTATACAACACTTTTCTATACTGCTTAGGGGGAACTTCCACAGCTAGAGGCCACCGTTCTATTTTCCCGTTACCCTCGCTCGACCCAGCTACACTCTTATTACCTAAAAGGAATTGTGAAGCAAAAGGGTGAGCACAACTAGCTTAGTAAAAAATATCATTACTAAAGATAAATAATTTATCAATAGCCTTTAATAGTAGTAAATAAGAGATTTAGAACATATGGTAGATGATAAAATTTTTCAACCATAGTTGCAGCGGAACGAGCAATCCATTAGAAGAGTCAAATAGACTACAAAGTCTATTATCTTCTACATGTTAAAAATCCACCAACAATGTTTTATCCCTGTAATATCAATCAACAATTCTAGTCCACAATCATATGAATAACTCATAATCATAATTGTAATTCTAAATTCCTCTTCTCATCCAGGACAAAGATAATTTTCATCACATGTATTTACCTGAAACATCAAAGATCCTGGTTATACCAAATCACAGTTCATGTTCATAATCATACTAATAACTTTATCTTTGCACTAAGGCCCAAAGATATTCGTCACCAATTCATCTTTGCACTACTGGCCAAAGATATTCAACAACAGGTCATCTCTGCACTACGGGCCAAAGATATTCATCAACAATTCATCTTCGCACTACAGGCCAAAGATATTCCTCAACAGTTCATATTTGCACAACAAGCCAAATATATTCATCAACAGTTCATATTTGCACTACAGGCCAAATATATTAATATCTCAAAGAAATATATAATCATTTATATAAACAATAATTATAACCATGTTGATCATTTCACCTTTGCACTTAAGCTGAAGATATTCAATTATAAATTCAATGGTCATGATCATACCAGTCACAATTCAACTTTTCCACTACTGGCCAAAGAGAACCCTAGTCATGATCATACCAATAATCTACCCATCTTTACACTCAAGTGAAAGAGAAATTCAACATCAGGGTTATAAAAATATTATATATGATAATAAAATCAATATAATCAACATATAGATTTAATCTCAAGAGTAATATTAATAAATCAAATATAATTTGGTCAGAATAAGAAACTAATTTTGTCGTGAATAGTAACTCGTGAATAGTAACTCATAAATAGTAACTCATGAATAGTTACTCATGAATAGTAACTCGTGAATAGCAACTCGTGAATAGTGCTCCGTATTCGTACATGGTACCGTATACGTAAATAATGTCATGTAAATAGTGCCATATGCATGAATAGTGCTGTATACGTGAATAGTGCCGTATACGTGAATAGTAATCCCGACTCAAAAAGGTAGAAATTCTACAATAAAATCCATACCCATTATTTCAGTATAATGATATTAAAAGAATAACATCATTATGAAGAATATAGCATCCCTCAATAACCCTTACTATCCCTTACTATCCCTTACCTCAAAAGAGCAGCACTTCTGACTGGATATCGGATATGACGCTGAAGGAAACTCGCACTGATGAATAGCAACTCACCAACTATCTAAATACTCACAAAATACACTCAATAATCTAGAGGGAGAAAGAGAGAAAGCTTATATTTCTGGTGTGATTTTCATTTCTAACTTAGCCCTCTATTTATAGAAAAATGTTAGCACGCCGAAGCAGACTTAACCTGTAACCTGATGGCTTTACCTGCTACTATTTTCACCCACCACATTTGAATAAAATCTCAGCACATTTCTCACCAACCAAAAGTGGGGCCCACCAATTCTAAAATTTTCCACCAAAACGATAAATTTTGAAACTTCAACAATTTCTGAACTAGTCATCTCGTAAAATTCATAATAAATCATACGTTCATTTTTAACGGTTCAAAATTTGTGGACATATATTCAACTTATATATGTATAACATATCCAAAAATTACCACGATCCAACGGTCGGATTAAAAATTATAACTCCCACAATATATCTCATAAATCCTAATTTGATTTTTAATACCTCCATTCCGACAAAAATACTGATAAAACATGTCAACTTTAATTTCTTCATTTATAACAACATAAATAAATCCATTATTTATATCCACATCAAATAAATATTTCATTATCATAAAAATTAATAATTAATTATTCACAAATAATATTACAGAATCACAATAATGATAATCAGGCAGTTCCCAGGAAAGAGGGAGCTTTCCAATAAGAATCTCTCCTTACTGGCGCGTAATTAGGTGACAAAACCTCTCCTTATACAGAACTTTTTAGACATTGCCAATAATGTTATCTAATAATATTATTCAAATAATATGAATTATTGATCTGATAATGGGAAATATTGTGCAGTGACAATTATTGAAATAACAATAATATAAAATATCAACGCAGTAATTATTGAATCAATAAAATAAAATATTGAACAATAATTACTGTGACAATTATTCAGTAGTGCCTTCTTACGTAAGAATCAATAATTTTAAAAATACTGTGCAATACCATGTGCTACTGTGTAATAACGCGTATTACTGTATTTTAACCACCGGGTATTCCAACAGTGTTAACGGTAACAACTACGCCGTTAATTATAAAAACTCAATTTTTTGTCGTTATCTTCATCCAACCGTTTTCCGTTATAGGGCCCACAAATAGCTGTGCCGTCGTACGAATATTTCCCGACAGAAAGAATATTCCACGACCAAACGAATATTTCCCGACAACAATGAATATTTATAACCACTTGCGTATTTTTAAAAAAAATTAATATATCACCCTTAACTTTAACTTGTTATCAATTTAACCATTTACTAAATAGAAAAATTGAATACTTTTATTTCATAAATTCGGGGTCTTACAATCTCCCCTCCTTATGAAATTTCGTCCCCGAAATTTACGTACTTGAAATTTCGAAGAGTTAAAAATACCTTGCTTTCATTCCATCTTCTCTGTCATCATAATTTCTCCATTACTCATCTCCTGTATTTTAAATATCATTCTAGAATACAGCTTCAAAATAAGGGTTAATTTAACAAATTAACATAACACATAATATCCCGATATTATGACTGACCAACAAATAAGCTTAGGTAGGACACACTAGCGAAGGATTTACTCATCTCTCCCCTCCTAGTTATATTCCCCGATCTCCGCCAGAGATCATATCCCTAAGTTCTGATACTAAATGTAACGACCCTAAAATAGGTCCATTCTATCCAACCCATTCTGAGTCGCCAAATACATGGAACAGAAAATAACTACAACTTTATTACAACAATTCTCGTATAAAATACAACAACACATATGCTGTGAGTTTGGATATAAATATATACCAAATGTGACATATGTCCCAACCGTGGACAGCACCTCACAGTGGCACCTTACATAAAGGTATAGTTAAAGACTGTTTTAGAAATTAGAATCTTTGGGAAGTGCTCAAGGAAACCTTCGTACATGGGAGGCCATGCTTCTAGGTTATGATAGATATCATATGGCCACAGAATTATCCTTGGTTGATGCATTAGACCCCAAAGAAAAACGAGAAGATTACTATCATATTCTTTCCAATGGTGAGTCTTCTCTTGACATATCATTATCTCCACTGTCTCTAATTGAGAATTATACTTCAAATAAATACCAAGATTATATAGGTAGTGCTTGTAGATATACTCAGCAAGTGGATGAACACATCCTTGTCTTATGATGACACGAGGTTATATATCATTAGGCATCTTGTATGATAGTGGCAAAACACCCTTCCAACGTTGGGTTCGCCTCACCTTATTTGATTCACCAAATATAACTACTAAATGATGTATACAACACTTTTCTATACTGCTTAGGGGGAATTTCCACAGCTAGAGACCACCGTTCTATTTTCCCGTTACCCTCGCTCGACCCAGCTACACTCTTATTACCTGAAAGGAATTGTGAAGCAAAAGGGTGAGCACAACTAGCTCAGTAAAAAATATCATGACTAAAGATAAATAATTTATCAATAGCCTTTAATAGTAATAAATCAGAGATTTACAACATATGGTAGATGATAAAATTTTTCAACCATATCTCCACTGTCTCCACGTGTGTATTATAATTCAAAAAAACTCCAAGATCATATAGGTAGTGCCCATAGATATACTCAGCAAGTGGATGCGCACAACCTTTTCTTATGATGACACGAGGTTATATATCATTAGACCTCTTGTACGATAGTGGCAAAACACCCTTCCAACGTTGGGTTCGCCTCACCCTATTTGATTCACCAAATATAACTACTAAATGATGTATACAACACTTTTCTATACTGCTTAGGGGGAACTTCCACAGCTAGAGACCACCGTTCTATTTTCCCGTTACCCTCGCTCGACCCAGCTACAGTCTTATTACCTGAAAGGAATTGTGAAGCAAAAGGGTGAGCACAACTAGCTCAGTAAAAAATATCATGACTAAAGATAAATAATTTATCAATAGCCTTTAATAGTAATAAATCAGAGATTTAGAACATATGGTAGATGATAAAATTTTTCAACCATAGTTGCAGCGGAACGAGCAATCCATTAGAAGAGTCAAATAGACTACAAAGTCTATTATCTTCTACATGTTAAAAATCCACCAACAATGTTTTATCCCTGTAACATCAATCAACAATTCTGGTCCACAATCATATGAATAACTCATAATCATAATTGTAATTCTAAATTCCTCTTCTCATCCAGGACGAAGATAATTTTCATCACATGTCTTTACATGAAACATCAAAGATCATGGTTATACCAAATCACAGTTCATGTTCATAATCATACTAATAACTTCATCTTTGCACTACGGCCCAAAGATATTCGTCACCAATTCATCTTTGCACTACTAGCCAAAGATATTCAACAACAGGTCATCTTTGCACTACGGGCCAAAGATATTCATCAACAATTCATATTTGCACTACAGGCCAAAGATATTCCTCAACAGTTCATATTTGCACAACAAGCCAAATATATTCATCAACAGTTCATATTTGCACTACAGGCCAAATATATTAATATCTCAAAGAAATATATAATCATTTATATAAACAATAATTATAACCATGTTGATCATTTCACCTTTGCACTTAAGCTGAAGATATTCAATTATAAATTCAATGATTATGATCATACCAGTCACAATTCAACTTTTCCACTACTGGCCAAAGAGAACCCTAGTCATGATCATACCAATAATCTACCCATCTTTACACTCAAGTGAAAGAGAAATTCAACATCAGGGTTATAAAAATATTATATATGATAATAAAATTAATATAATCAACATATAGATTTAATCTCAAGAGTAATATTAATAAATCAACTATAATTTGGTCAGAATAAGAAACTAATTTTGTCGTGAATAGTAACTCGTGAATAGTAACTCATGAATAGTAACTCGTGAATAGTGCTCCGTATTCGTATATGGTACCGTATACGTAAATAATGTCATGTAAATAGTGCCATATGCATGAATAGTGCTGTATACGTGAATAGTGCCGTATACGTGAATAGTAATCCCGACTCAAAAGGGTAGAAATTCTACGATAAAATCCATACCCATTATTTCAGTATAATGATATTGAAAGAATAATATCATTATGAAGAATATAGCATCCCTTAATATCCCTTACTATCCCTTACCTCAAAAAAGCAGCACTTCTGACTGGATATCGGATATGACGCTGAAGGAAACTCGCACTGATGAATAGCAACTCACCAACTATCTAAATACTCACAAAATACACTCAATAATCTAGAGAGAGAAAGAGAGAAAGCTTATATTTCTGGTGTGATTTTTAATTCTAACTTGGCCCTCTATTTATAGGAAAATATTAGCACGCCGAAGCAGACTTAACCTGTAACCTGATGGCTACTATTTTCACCCACCACATTTGAATAAAATCTCAGCACATTTCTCACCAACCAAAAGTGGGGCCCACCAATTCTAGAATTTTCTACCAAGATGATAAATTCCGAAACTTCAATAATTTCTGAACCAGTCATCTCGTAAAATTCATAATAAATCATACGTTCATTTTTAACGGTTCAAAATTTGTAGACATATTCTCAACTTATATATGTATAACATATCCAAAAATTACCACGATCCAACGGTCGGATTAAAAATTATAACTCCCGTAAAATATCTCAAAAATCCTAATTTAATTTTTAATACCTCCATTCCGACAAAAATACTGATAAAACACGTCAACATTAATTTCTTCATTTATAACAACATAAATAAATCCATCATTTATATCCACATCAAATAAATATTTCATTATCATATAAATTAATAATTAATTATTCACAAATAATATTACAGAATCACAATAATGACAACCATGCAGTTCCCAGGAAAGAGGGGGCTTTCTAATAAGAATCTCTCCTTACTGGCGCGCAATTTAGGTGACCAAACCTCTCCTTAGACAGAACTTTTTAGACATTGCCAATAATATTATCTAATAATATTATTCAAATAATATGAATTATTGATCTGATAATGGAAAATATTGTGCAGTGACAATTATTGAAATAATAATAATATAAAATATCAACGCAACAATTATTGAATCAATAAAATAAAATATTGAACAATAATTATTGTGTCAATTATTCAGTAGTGCCTTTTTACGTAAGAATCAATAATTTCAAAAATACTGTGCAATACTGTGTGCTACTGTGTAATAACGCGTATTATTGTATTTTAACCACCGGATATTCCAACAGTGTTAACGGTAACAACTACGCCGTTAATTATAAAAACTTAATTTTTTGTTGTTATCTTCATCCGACCGTTTTCCGTTATAGGGCCCACAAATAGCTGTGCCGTCGTACGAATATTCCCCGACAGAAAGAATATTCCACGACCAAACGAATATTTCCCGACAACAATGAATATTTATAACCACTTGCGTATTTTTGAAAAAAATTCATATATCACCCTTAACTTTAACTTGTTATCAATTTAACCATTTACTAAATAAAAAAATTTAATACTTTTATTTCATAAAATTCGGGGTCTTACAATCTCCTCTCCTTATGAAATTTCGTCCCCGAAATTTACGTACCTGGAATTTCGAAGAGTTGAAAATACCTTGTTTTCGTTCCATCTTCTCTGTCATCATAATTTCTCCATTACTCATCTCCTGTATTTTAAATATCATTCTAGAATACAGCTTCAAAACAAGGGTTAATTTAACAAATTAACATATCACATAATATCCCGATATTATGACTGACCAACAAATAAGCTTAGGTAGGACACACTAGCGAAGGATTTACTCATCTCTCCCCTCCTAGTTATATTCCACGATCTCCGCCAGAGATCATATCCCTAAGCTCTGATACCAAATGTAACGACCCTAAAATAGGTCCATTCCATCCAACCCATTCTGAGTCGCCAAATACATGGAACATAAAATAACTACAACTTTATTACAACAATTGTCGTATAAAATACAACAACACATATGCTGTGAGTTTGGATACAAATATATACCAATTGTAACACATGTCCCAACCGTGGACAGCACCTCACAGTGGCACCTTACATAAAGGTATAGTAAAAGACTGTTTTAGAAATTAGAATCTTTGGGAAGTGCTCAAGAAAACCTTCGTACATGGGAGGCCATGCTTCTAGGTTATGATAGATATCATATGGCCACAGAATTATCCTTGGTTGATCCATTAGACCCCAAAGAAAAACGAGAAGATTACTATCATATTCTTTCCAATGGTGAGTCTTCTCTTGACATATCATTATCTCCACTGTCTCTAATTGAGAATTATACTTCAAACAAACACCAAGATTATATAGGTAGTGCTTGTAGATATACTCAGCAAGTGGATGAGCACATCCCTGTCTTATGATGACACGAGGTTATATATCATTAGACATCTTCTATGATAGTGGCAAAACACCCTTCTAACGTTGGGTTCGCCTCACTGTGACGCCCCCAAAATTAGGTATACATCACCCATCTTGGGTCGTCAGATACGAAGTACAGAATACAAATACAACTTACTAATACAACTGTCGTGTACAAGATGACAAAACATAAACTGTGAGTTTGAATACAAATATTATATTCTAGAGAGTATTCATACTCAAAAAGAGTCCTCATTACATTTATTAACACACTATTACATAGAATAGTGAGGACTACTAACTAATACTATCATTCGAACCATCACTCCGTTCCCTGACTTGCCCCAGCTACGTTCTCATTTCCTGAAGAGAACAGTGAAAGAAAGGGTGAGCTCAACTAGTCCAGTAAGAAATATTATGACTAAGATAATGCAGAATAAATTATCATTAGCCTTCAACAATGTTAAACTGATAAAATATTATAGACATCAAGTTTAACTGCAGCGGAACAAGCAATCCATTAAAAGAGTAAAGTAGAAAATAAACTCTACTATCTTTTAATGATTTAAAAGGGTTTTCAACACTGCTATCGCTGAGACTCAGCTTAATAAAATAATCCACATCATCGAATCACCCCTGCACTATGGCCAATGATATTCGTGTATTCATTAATGGTCATGATCATGCCAACAACTGTCCATCAATGCACTACGGGCCAATGATGACTTTTACCACATCATTTGTAACATTACGGTCATGATTATACCGAATAATCCCTGGTCATAATCATACCAAGTTCATCTATGCACTACATGCCACAGATGACTTTCAACATTTTATAAAATGAGGATGATGACAATGATATAAGAATTCAATAAAACAAGTTCAAGAATTAATTTATCCAAGAATTAACAACGTCCAAATTGTCAACATGATACTGCTTTGTAGAGTAAAATTCAAGAATACTTAGAAGAATATTTTCATGAAAAGATACTGGATGAACCGCAATTACCAAGGATATTCCACAAATTTTATGGAGTATAAAAGTCAAAACTTAACCAACTGAGTATAATAAAGAATGGAATAACAAAAGAAATCACCATGCATGCGATAGACCGCACAGGCAGGTTATTCCAACAGAATAATAAATAATAGAACCAGGTCCGGCGTAAACGCACAGACAGGATATTCCGACAGAATAATAAATAATGGAACCAGGTCCGGCGTAAACGCACAGACAGGATATTCCGACATAATAATAAATAATGGAACCAGGTTCGGCGTAAACGCACAGACAGGATATTTCGATAGAATAATAAATAATGGAACCAGGTCCGGTGTAAAACACACAGACAGGATGTTCCAACAGAATAATAACAAGACGGAACCAGGTCCGGTGTAAAACACACAGACAGGATGTTCCAACAGAATAATAGAAGAATGTCACCAAGTATAGGGTAGACCGCGTATACAGGTTATTCCAACAGAATAATAAGAAATGGAATAACAACAGTTCTCTTCATGAATAAGAAAGAATAACACCCCTTACCGTTTTAAAGAAGAGCTGAAATAAGGAAGTAGTTAAGTAGCAGAATACTCTTCTTCTCTCTCTCTATAGTTTCTCTCTATAGTTTCTCTCTCTAGAGTTCAGTGAATTCGTAAGAAATAATGAAAGAATGAGCTGCTATTTATAGAAAAATAGAATGCATAGTAACTAATCCATGAACGGTCCAGATTGATTACTTTAATCTGACGGTCCATATTTAAATAAAATCTTTTAAATAAAATATAATATATTCTATTTATAGAATAACTTTAATAAAGTATTCTGTTTTATATAAAAAGATGTTTATGTTTTATTACGTTAATAATACGAATAAAACAAAATGTCATTATCGCTAAATAATTCATATTATTAACTGACAATAATTGAATCAAACTGAGTGACTTCTCACATAAGCATTAATAATCAATACCGTGTGCTACTATGCAACCACACGTATTACTGTACTTTTACTATCGAGTAGTTCAACAGTAACAATGGTAAAACTTCCGCCGTTATTTTTAATAAAATATTTTTTGTCGTTTTCTCAATTCGACAATAATTCCGTTATGGGGTCCATCAATGATTGTGCCGTTGTACGAATATTCCCTGTTAAAATGAATATTCCCCGACCAATCGAATATTATATAACAACTTGCGTACTTTGCAAAATTTATAAATATTACCCACAACTATAACATTATATTAAATTAACTCCATAATATTCAAAAATGATATTTATAGAAAATTCATCTTTATTTATAAAAGTTGGGGTCTTACAACCTCCCCTTCTTATAAAATTTCGCCCTCGAAATTAGGGTACGTACCTGGTATGTCGAAGAGGTAAGGATACCTTGATTTTATTTCAGATTCTAAATCCCAAGTCATTTCCTCAACATCTTGGTTTCTCCACAAAACTTTGACTTGAGGTATAACCTTGGAGCGTAGAATATGTTCATTCTTATTCAAGATTTGAACAGGAACTTCTTCATACGTCAAATCCTCCGCTATTTCGTCCGGTTCTAACTCAATAATATGGTTCGGGTCTTCCACATATTTGCGTAACATGGATATGTGAAAAACGTTATGAACACGAGACATACTTGGCAGTAAAGCGAGTCTATAAGCCACAGTTCCTACTCGATCAAGGATTAAAAATGGACCGATGAATCGAGGATTGAGCTTTCATCTCTTTCCAAATCTCGTAACTCCTTTCCATGGAGCAACACGTAAGGACACATGATCTCCTACATCAAATTTCACGTCCTTTCGATGAAGATCAACTTAGCTCTTTTGTCGATCTTGTGAGGTTTTTATACGTTGTCGGATCGTTTGAATCTTTTCTGTAGTCATTACGTATCAACTCCAGTCCCAACAACGTTGCTTCACCCACCTCATCCCAGCATACTGAAGAACGACATTTTCTTCCATACAATGCTTCGAATGGAGCCATGCCAATACTTGCTTGATAACTATTGTTGTAGGAAAACTCCACCAATGGTAAGAACTTATCCCAACTTCCCTTGAAGTCAAAAGACACATAGTCTTAATAGATCTTCAAGAGTTTAAATAGTCCTCTCTGATTGTCCGTCCGTCTGAGGATGATATGCTGAACTAAATCGTAACTCCGTGCCCATAGCTTTTTGTAAACTAACCCAAAATCGTGAAGTGAATCTTGGGTCTCGGTCAGAAACTATGGATACTGGCATACCATGCAGTCTTACAATCTCGTTTATGTACATACGAGCAAGACGTTCAAGTGTATAAGTTTCTCGTATCGGTAAGAAATGAGCAGACTTGGTTAATCTATCAATAATGACCCAAATCACATCAATACCTTGAGAAACCCTAGGAAGACCGGTAACGAAATCCATGGTAATGTGCTCCCACTTCCATTCTGGAATTTCAAGTGGTTGCAATGGACCTTTTGGTACTTGATGCTCCGCTTTGACTCATTGACAAGTTAGACACCTTGAGATAAACAACGCTATCTCTCTCTTCATACTGCTCCCCCAAAATGTATGACGAAGATCATTATACATTTTGGTACTTTCAGGATGGATTGCAAACGGTGTGTTGTGCGCCTCCATCATGATTTCATACTTTAAATCAGGGTTGTTAGGAACACAAAGTCTAGAGTTGACTCGAAGTATTCCTTCTTCATCGATTCTTGCTTCCGGCATAGCACCTTCTTGCACTTTCTTTCTCATACGCATCAGCTCCAGGTCTGTAGCTTGAGCAGCTTTAACTTTATCGATTAAAGTCGGTTCTACTCGTATATTCGCCATCATCACATGGGTCCCTGGAGTCTTTAACTCTATCTCCATCCTTTGCAAGTCACACAAAATAGGCCTTTGTGTTGACAATATCGCATTCGTACTTGCATATGATCTTCTACTCAATGCGTTAGCTACCACGTTCGCTTTTCCGGGATGGTATTGAATGGTATGATCATAATCTTTCAACAGTTCAAGCCAACGTCGTTGTCGCATGTTGAGTTCCTTTTGAGTGAAGAAATATTTAAGGCTTTTATGATCCGTAAAGATCTCCACCTTCTCCCCATACAAGTAATGCCTCCAAATTTTAAGTGCAAAGACAACAGCTGCCAACTCTAGATCATGAGTAGGATAATTCCTCTCATATTCCTTGAGTTGTCTTGATGCATAGGCTATGACTTTTCCATGCTGCATGAGAACGCATCCCAACCCTTTGCTCGAAGCATCACTATAGATGACAAATCCCTCCGAGCCAGTTGGTATTGTTAGAACAGGTGCTGAAATGAGTCTCCTCTTGAGTTCTTGAAAACTCTTCTCACATTCTTTGCTCCAACCGAACTTTGTATCTTTCCGAGTCAGCTGAGTTAATGGAGTAGCGATTCGAGAAAATCCTTCCATTCCACGAATCTCCGATAATAACCAGCTAAACCAAGAAAGCTACGTACTTCGGTCATTGATTTAGGTTGCTCCCAGCTTTGAATAGCTTCAATCTTTGCCGGGTCAACCGATATTCCACGACTTGATACTACGTGCCCAAAGAATGCTACCTCCTCCAGCCAGAACTCGCATTTCTTCAACTTGGCATAAAGCTTGTATTCATGAAGCTTTTGGAGTACCAGCCTCAAGTGTTACTCATGATCTTCACGACTTTTGGAATAAATAAGGATGTCATCAATAAAGACGACCACAAAGTGATCCAAATATTCCTTGAATACCCGGTTCATCATATCCATGAAGGCAGTAGGAGCATTAGTCAATCCAAAGGACATGACTAGAAATTTATAATGCCCGTATCGAGTTCTAAAAGTCATCTTTGGAATATCCTCAGTTCTAACCTTCAGCTGATGATATCCAGAACGAAGATCGATCTTTGAAAAGAATTGTGCTCTTTGCAACTGGTCAAACAGGTCATCAATACGTGGCAATGGGTACCTATTTTTGATGGTGACATGATTCAACTCCCGATAATCAATACAAAGTCGCATACTTCCATCTTTCTTCTTCACGAATAGAAGTACTAGGACGAATAAAGCCAATGTCTAACAATTCCTGCAGTTGGATCTTTAACTCCTGAAGTTCAATAGGAGCCATTCGATATGGGGCTTTTGAAATGGGTTTTGTACCGGGTTCAAGGTCGATACAAAATTCAATTTCACGCTCTGGGGGTAGGCCAGGAAGTTCTTCAGGGAATACGCCAGGGAATTTATTAACAATAGAAATATCATTCAAAACTGACGTATTTTTGTTTAGATCTGTGACATGAGCTAAGAAAGCTTGACATCCGTTTTTCAATAAACGAATAGCTTTATGGCTTGAGATGACAGCGATTGATTTTAATGGTTTGGTTGCTTGAATTCTCATAATAGGTCGATTAGGAATATGAAAGCTAACAACGTTACGAAAACAATCAATTTTTACATGATGAGTAGTTAACCAATCAATCCCTAGAATCACGTCAAATGCAAGTATTTTTAATGAAATAAGATCGACATGTAATGTGTGGGTACCAACTTGAACTAAACAAGACTTATAAATCGTGGATGTAATGAAGGTTTCTCCCAATGGAGTTTCAATAGATAAGTCAAAGTCTAATTTCTCCGGAATCAAATTTAATCGATGAGCGCAAGTAGGAGAAATAAAAGAATGGGTAGAACTGGTATCAAATAAAGTATAGACTTCGTTAGAGTTTATGATAAGCTTACCCGTGATGACCTCATTCGGGTTCCTTGCTTTCTGGGAGGTCACAACAAACGCTCTCCCTTGCACTACTGGTTTTGACTTTTCTGGGACGGCCTTTGGTGTCTCCATCTTGGCTGAACTTGTTTTTGGTAAACGACAAAATCGAGCTAAATGATCTTCTCTTCCACAATTATAACATGCTTTAGACGGCATCGCGCAGTTTGGACTGATGTGCCCCTCCCCTCCGCATTTAAAACATATAATAGGTGGTCGTTCTCCTTCCTTAACAATGGGTGCTGGTGCTGACGTCTTTCCATCATTGTTGAATCTCCTCTTCTTGAAATGACCATTCTTATTGTTTTGGCCCTGATTACCACCGAAGTGGTTACCATTTCTGGCCTGTTGATTCCCTCCTCGCTTGTTGTCACCGCTTCGATGAATGCTCTCACTGGTATTATCATTTTGTCGACTGCTCTCTTTTGGTTGTGTTGACTCGTTATCGCGCTCCACTAACTGAGCCCTATTCACAACATCTGAATACAAACACAGTTTATGAGAAATAAGATGTTGACGTATCTCAAGTTTCAAACCTCGCAAAAACATTCGCGTCATTCGCTCTTCATTATCCACCAAGTGGGATGCAAACCGGGACAACTCAGCAAATTTAGCCTCATACTGCGAAACGGTCATATTATTCTGCTCCAATTTGATGAACTCCACCTCCTTCATGTGACGAACACTTTCGGGAAAGTATTTGTCATTGAACAGCTCTTGGAACTTCTCCCAAGACATCTTCAGTGCGGCAGGTTGAGTATACTTAATCGATTCCCACCAGTAATCTGTCTCTCCTCGCAACATAAAGGCGACAAAGGGAACCTTTTGCTCCTCGGAGCATCCCAAGACATCAAATATCTTGGTAATCTGCTTTATCCATGTTTCCGCTATAAGTGGTTTTGGCTCTCCCTTAAACTCTGGTGGTCCCAGCTCCTTGAACTGTTTAGCTGTGACCGTCCGAGAGTTTTCAGTGTTTCCACCTATATTTTGGACAGGAGCCGCTCTCGCCTGCTGTTGCATGAACTGCATAAAGTTTCTGAACATTCCATCTTTCATCATCTGGTCAGTGTTGTTGTTTGTATGAGGATTGTCACCTTCTTGATGCACATTATCCTGATTATTGATATGTGGTGAATCAACAGTCGCCTGTGCTCAATTGCTATTCTCAACATTCTCAGATGCCATTTTCAAATACTGCCACAAAATAAAAGTTAATTGATATGTCATATATTATCCTTATATTATGACCGACCAATTAAATACCATGCAAATAAACTTAGGTAGGTCATACTAGCGAAGTAATTCCCCGTCTCTCCCCTCCTAGTTCTATTCTCATATCTTAGCCAGGGATCATATCCCTAAGCTCTGATACCAACTGTGACGCCCCCAAAATTAGGTATACATCACCCATCTTGGGTCGTCAGATACGAAGTACAGAATACAATACCAACTTACTAATACAACTGTCGTGTACAAGATGACAAAACATAAACTGTGAGTTTGAATACAAATATTATCTTCTAGAGAGTATTCATACTCAAAAGGAGTCCTCATTACATTTATTAACACACTATTACATAGAATAGTGAGGACTACTAAACTAATACTATCATTCGAACCATCACTCCGTTCCCTGACTTGCCCCAGCTACGTTTTCATTTCCTGAAGAGAACAGTGAAAGAAAGGGTGAGCTCAACTAGCCCAGTAAGAAATATTATGACTAAGATAATGCATAATAAATTATCATTAGCCTTCAACAATGTTAAACTGATAAAATATAATAGACATCAAGTTTAACTGCAGCGGAACAAGCATCCATTAAAAGAGTCAAGTAGAAAATAAACTCTACTATCTTTTATGATTTAAAAGGTTTTTCAACACTGCTATCGCTGAGACTCAGCTTAATAAAATAATCCACATCATCGAAT
Source organism: Panax notoginseng (assembly GCA_016801055.1). Taxonomy (NCBI): domain Eukaryota; kingdom Viridiplantae; phylum Streptophyta; class Magnoliopsida; order Apiales; family Araliaceae; genus Panax; species Panax notoginseng. The sequence goes on from CM029012.1 coordinate 41,323,305, forward strand.
CACCCCTGCACTACGGCCAATGATATTCGTGTATTCATTAATGGTCATGATCATGCCAACAACTGTCCATCAATGCACTACGGGCCAATGATGACTTTTACCAGATCATTTGTAACATTACGGTCATGATTATACCGAATAATCCCTGGTCATAATCATACTAAGTCCATCTATGCACTACATGCCACAGATGACTTTCAATATTTTATAAACATGAGGATGATGACAATGATATAAGAATTCAATAAAACAAGTTCAAGAATTAATTTATCCAAGAATTAACAACGTCCAAATTGTCAACATGATACTGCTTTGTGGAGTAAAATTCAAGAATACTTAGAAAAATATTTTCATGAAAAGATACTGGATGAACCGCAATTACCAAGGATATTCCACAAATTTCATGGAGTATAAAAGTTAGAACTTAACCAACTGAGTATAATAAAGAATGGAATAACAAAAGAAATCACCATGCATGCGATAGACCGCACAGACAGGTTATTCCAACAGAATAATAAATAATGGAACCAGGTCCGGTGTAAACGCACAGACAGGATATTCCGACAGAATAATAAATAATGGAACCAGGTCCGGCGTAAACGCACAGACAGGATATTCCGACATAATAATAAATAATGGAACCAGGTTCGGCGTAAACGCACAGACAGGATATTCCGATAGAATAATAAATAATGGAACCAGGTCCGGTGTAAAACACACAGACAGGATGTTCCAACAGAATATTAACAAGACGGAACCAGGTCCGGTGTTAAAACACACAGACAGGATGTTCCAACAGAATAATAATAAAAACGGAACCAGGTCCGGTGTAAAACACAGACAGGATGTTCCAACAGAATAATAGAAGAATGTCACCAGGTATAGGGTAGACCGCGTATACAGGTTATTCCAACAGAATAATAAGAAATGGAATAACAACAGTTCTCTTCATGAATAAGAAAGAATAACCCCTTACCGTTTTAAAGAAGAGCTGAAATAAGGAAGTAGTTAAGTAGCAGAATACTCTTCTTCTCTCTCTCTATAGTTTGTCTCTATAGTTTCTCTCTCTAGAGTTCAGTGAATTCGTAAGAAATAATGAAGGAATGAGCTGCTATTTATAGAAAAAATAGAATGCATAGTAACTAATCCATGAACGGTCCAGATTGATTACTTTAATCTGACGGTCCATTTTTAAAGAAAAATCTTTTAAATAAAAATATATATATTCTATTTATAGAATAACTTTAATAAAGTATTCTGTTTTATATAAAAAGATGTTTCTGTTTTATTACGTTAATAATACGAATAAAACAAACGTCATTATCGCTAAATAATTCATATTATTAACTGACAATAATTGAATCAAACTGAGTGACTTCTCACATAAGTATTAATAATCAATACCGTGTGCTACTATGCAACACACGTATTACTGTACTTTTACTACCGAGTAGTTCAACAGTAACAATGGTAAAACTTCCGCCGTTATTTTTAATAAAATATTTTTTGTCGTTTTCTCAATCCGACAATAATTCTGTTGTGGGGTCCACCAATGATTGTACCGTTGTACAAATATTCCCTGTTAAAACGAATATTCCCCGACCAATCGAATATTATATAACAACTTGCGTACTTTGCAAAATTTATAAATATTACCCACAACTATAACATTATATCAAATTAACTCCATAATATTCAAAAATGATATTTATAGAAAATTCATCTTTATTTATAAAAGTTGGGGTCTTACACTCACCCTATTTGATTCACCAAATATAACTACTAAATGATGTATACAACACTTTTCTATACTGCTTAGGGGGAACTTCCACAGCTAGAGACCACCGTTCTATTTTCCCGTTACCCTCGCTCGACCCAGCTACACTCTTATTACCTGAAAGGAATTATGAAGCAAAAGGGTGAGCACAACTAGCTCAGTAAAGAATATCATGACTAAAGATAAATAATTTATCAATAGCCTTTAATAGTAATAAATCAGAGATTTAGAATATATGGTAGATGGTAAAATTTTTCAACCATATCTCCACTATCTCCACGTGTGTATTATAATTCAAATAAAGTCCAAGATCATATAGGTAGTGCCCATAGATATACTCAGCAAGTGGATGCGCACAACCTTTTCTTATGATGACACGAGGTTATATATCATTAGACATCTTGTATGATAGTGGCAAAACACCCTTCCAACGTTGGGTTCGCCTCACCCTATTTAATTCACCAAATATAACTACTAAATGATGTATACAATACTTTTCTATACTGCTTAGGGGGAACTTCCATAGCTAGAGACCACAGTTCTATTTTCCCGTTACCCTCGCTCGACCCAGCTACACTCTTATTACCTGAAAGGAATTGTGAAGCAAAAGGGGTGAGCACAACTAGCTCAGTAAAGAATATCATGACTAAAGATAAATAATTTATCAATAGCCTTTAATAGTAATAAATCAGAGATTTATAACATATGGTAGATGATAAAATTTTTCAACCATAGTTGCAGCGGAACGAGCATCCATTAGAAGAGTCAAATAGACTATAAAGTCTATTATCTTCTACATGTTAAAATCCACCAACAATGTTTTATCCCTGTAACATCAATCAACAATTCTGGTCCACAATCATATGAATAACTCATAATCATAATTGTAATTCTAAATTCCTCTTCTCATCCAGGACGAAGATAATTTTCATCACATGTCTTTACCTGAAACATCAAAGATCATGGTTATACCAAATCACAGTTCATGTTCATAATCTATACTAAAACTTCATCTTTGCACTACGGCCAAAGATATTCGTCACCAATTCATCTTTGCACTACTGGCCAAAGATATTCAACACAGGTCATCTTTGCACTACGGGCCAAGATATTCATCAACAATTCATCTTTGCACTACATGCCAAAGATATTCCTCAACAGTTCATATTTGCACAACAAGCCAAATATATTCATCAACAGTTCATATTTTCACTACAGGCCAAATATATTAATATCTCAAAGAAATATATAATCATTTATATAAACAATAATTATAACCATGTTGATCATTTCACCTTTGCACTTAAACTGAAGATATTCAATTATAAATTCAATGGTCATGATCATACCAGTCACAATTCAACTTTTCCACTACTGGCCAAAGAGAACCCTAGTCATGATCATACCAATAATCTACCCATCTTTACACTCAAGTGAAAGAGAAATTCAACATCAGGGTTATAAAAATATTATATATGATAATAAAATCAATATAATCAACATATAGATTTAATCTCAAGAGTAATATTAATAAATCAACTATAATTTGGTCAGAATAAGAAACTAATTTTGTCGTGAATAGTAACTCGTGAATAGTAACTCATGAATAGTAACTCGTGAATAGTAACTCATGAATAGTAACTCCTGAATAGTAACTCATGAATAGTAACTCGTGAATAGTAACTCGTGAATAGTTCTCCGTATTCGTACATGGTACCGTATACGTAAATAATGTCATGTAAATAGTGCCATATGCATGAATAGTGCTGTATACATGAATAGTGCCGTATACGTGAATAGTAATCCCGACTCAAAAGGGTAGAAATTCTACAATAAAATCCATACCCATTATTTCAGTATAATGATATTGAAAGAATAACATCATTATGAAGAATATAGCATCCCTCAATAACCCTTACTATCCCTTACTATCCCTTACCTCAAAAGAGCAGCACTTCTGACTGGATATCGGATATGACGCTGAAGGAAACTCGTACTGATGAATAGCAACTCACCAACTATCTAAATACTCACAAAATACACTCAATAATCTAGAGAGAGAAAGAGAGAAAGCTTATATTTCTGGTGTGATTTTCAATTCTAACTTAGCCCTCTATTTATAGGAAAATGTTAGCACGCCGAAGCAGACTTAACCTGTAACCTGATGGCTTTACCTGCTACTATTTCTACCCACCACATTTGAATAAAATCTCAGCACATTTCTCACCAACCAAAAGTGGGGCCCACCAATTCTAGAATTTTCCACCAAAATGATAAATTCCGAAACTTCAACAATTTCTGAACCAGTCATCTCGTAAAATTCATAATAAATCATACATACGTTCATTTTTAACGGTTTCAAAATTTGTGGACATATACTCAACTTATATATGTATAACATATCCAAAAATTTCCACGATCCAACGGTCGGATTAAAAATTATAACTCCCGTAAAATATCTCAAAAATCATAATTTGATTTTTAATACCTCCATTCCGATAAAAATACTGATAAAACACATCAACATTAATTTCTTCATTTATAACAACATAAATAAATCCATCATTTATATCAACATCAAATAAATATTTCATTATCATATAAATTAATAATTAATTATTCACAAATAATATTACAGAATCACAATAATGACAACCATGAAGTTCCTATGAAAGAGGGGGCTTTCCAATAAGAATCTCTCCTTACTGGCGCGCAATTAGGTGACCAAACCTCTCCTTAGACAGAACTTTTTAGACATTGCCAATAATGTTATCTAATAATATTATTCAAATAATATGAATTATTGATCTGATAATGGGAAATATTGTGCAGTGACAATTATTGAAATAACAATAATATAAAATATCAACGCAGCAATTATTGAATCAATAAAATAAAATATTGAACAATAATTACTGTGATAATTATTCAGTAGTGCCTTCTTACGTAAGAATCAATAATTTCAAAAATACTGTGCAATACCGTGTGCTACTGTGCAATAACGCGTATTACTGTATTTTAACCACGGGGTATTCCAACAGTGTTAACGGTAACAACTACGCCGTTAATTATAAAAACTCTTTTTTTGTCGTTATCTTCATCCGACCGTTTTCCGTTATAGGGCCCACAAATAGCTGTGCCGTCGTACAAATATTCCCCGACAGAAAGAATATTCCACGATCAAACGAATATTCCCCGACAACAATGAATATTTATAACCACTTGCGTATTTTTGAAAAAAATTCATATATCACCCTTAACTTTAACTTGTTATCAATTTAACCATTTACTAAATAGAAAAATTGAATACTTTTATTTCATAAAATTCGGGGTCTTACAACTAAAGTCAATCATTGTCATATCAAGCCATAAAGCCATTCGTTTATTAAAAAATGGATGTCAAGCTTTCTTTGCCCATGTTATGGATTTAAACAAAAAATACATCAGATTTGAATAATATTTCTATTGTTAGTGAATTTCCTTACGTATTTCATGAAGAACTTCCTGGCCTACCCCCAGAGCATGAAGTCGAATTTTGTATTGACCTTGAACTTGGTACAAAATCTATTTCCAAAACCCCATGTCGAATGGCTCCTATTGAACTTTAGGAGTTAAAAACCCAACTACAGGAGTTGGTACCCGACCCTTTTGTAGGTGACTTCCTATGTGGAATGCACCGAAGCCAAACTCTCCGTAGGGGATGCCATATTCATGCGGTGGTAAACTGATAGGTGCCATTGTGACGTGCTATCCAAGATTGGGATATGAGTCACAGGTGAGAGCAACCTAAGTCGGTGACCGAAGTACGTAGCTTTTTGGACTTAGCTGGTTATTATCGGAGATTCGTGAAAGGATTTTCTCGAATCGCTACTCCGTTAACTCAGCTGACTCGAAAAGATATAAAATTCGTATGGAGCGAGGAATGCGAGAAGAATTTCTAAGAGCTCAAGAGGAGACTCATTTCGACACCTGTTCTGACAATTCCATCTGGTTCGGATGGATTTGTTATCTACAACGATACTTTGGGCAAAGGTTTAGGATGTGTTCTCATGCAACATAAGAAAGTCATAGCCTATGCCTCGTGTCAACTCAAAGAATATGAGAGGAATTATCATACTCATGATCTAAAGTTAGCAGCAGTCGTTTTAGCATTGAAGATCTGGAGGCACTACCTGTATGGGGAGAAAGTGGAGATCTTTACAGATCATAAAAGCCTTAAATATTTCTTTACCCAAAAGGAACTCAACATGCGGCTACGACGTTGGCTCGAGCTGTTTAAAGTTACGATCATACCATTCAATACCATCTTGAAAAAGCGAACGTAGTAGCTGACAAATTGAGTATAAGATCATATGCGGGTATGAGTGCGATATTGTTAACGCAAATGCCCATTTTGTATGACCTGTAAAGGATGGAGATAGAGTTAAAGGCTCCAAGTAACCACGTGATGATATCAAATATACGAGTAGAACCGACTTTAATCTATAAAGTTAAAGTTGTTCAAGCTACAAACCCGAAGCTGATGAATATGAAGACGAAAGTACAAGAATGTATTATTTTAGAAGCAAGAATCGACGAAGAGAGGTAATCTCAACCCTTGATTTGGTCCATTTGAAATCCTCGATCGAGTAAGAACTGTGGCCTATAGACTCGTATATCGCGTGTTCATAACGTTTTTCACGTATCAATGTTACATAAATATGTGAAAGACCCAAATCACATTATTGAGTTAGAACCAGACGAGATAATTGAAGATTTAATGTACGAGGAGGCACCTAACAAGATCTTAGATAGGAAGGAACATGTCCTACGCACAAAAGTTTTACCACAAGTCAAAGTTTTGTGGAGGAACCATGCTATTGAGAAAATGACTTGGGAGTTAGAATCGAAAATGAAACTGAGGTATTCTCACCTTTTCGAAACACTAGGTACGTACGTCAATTTCAAGGACGAAATTTTATAAGAAGGGGAGGTTGTAAGACCCCAACTTTTTATAAATAAAATTGTTATTATTTTGAATAATAAGGTGATAATTTAATATAATGCTTTGGTTATGGGTGAAATGTGCAAATTTTACAAAATAAGTAAGTGGTTATAAAATATTCATTGCTGTCGGAGAATATTCGTTTAGTCATAGAATATTCTTGCTGTCGGAAAATATTTGTATGATGGCGCAGCCATTTAGTGGGCCCCACTTGTGGTGTGTTGATAATTTGGTCAAGGAGGTGTGCGTAAATTTTTTTGAAAATATTATTTTATTAAATTTAGTCTGCTTTGGCGTTCTGACATTTTCCTATAAATAGGGTACTTAGTTAGAATTGAAAATCACATCAGAATCAGAAGTTTTCTATCTCTATAATATCTAACGTATTTTTGTGAGTATTTATATACTTTGTAAGTTGCTATTCAGTGCAAGTTTTCTTCAACGTTATATCCAATATTTCAGCCAGAAGTACTATTTTTTTGAGGTAAGGGATGTTATTTTGTTTAATATCATTATGTCAAAATATTGGTATGAATTTTATTATGAAATTTTTACCTTTTCATGTTGAGGTTACTATTTACGTATACGGTACTATTCATGTATATGGCACTATTCACGAATACGGTACTATTCACGAAGTATTATTTTTCTTGTAGAATTTCTACCTTTTCGTGTCGGGGTTACTATTCACGTATACGACACTATTCACGAATACGACACTATTCACAGAAAAATTAAATTTTCTTTTCTTTGTCCAAGTTTTCTATTATGGTTACTATCTTTGATTGTATCCATGTTTTGATCTTCATTCTTGAATTTTGCTCCACAACTGATTACTATGAAGTATTTTTTTGAACTTGGATAAACTGAAGTACGAATCCCTAATCTTTATTCTTTTATCTCACTGGATTCATTTTCTTTAAATTATTTTCATCATCCTCAATCCTAAATGGTGATATAATTGAATATCTTTGGCCTGTAGTGCAAAGATGAATGATTACTTGATGAATATCTTTGGCTCGTAGTGCAAAGATGAACATGTGTTGAGATGAACATGACCAACTGGTGATACAAATGAATATATTTGGCCTGTAGTGCAAAGATAAATATTTGATTCAGGATGTATATTGATTGATGTTACATGGATAAAATATTGATGATGGACTTTTAAATCATAGATGATAGTAGACTTCATTCTCTACTTAACTCTTTTAATGAATTGTTATTTTTGCTGCGAATATTGATCTAAAACTTGTTGTCCATTATATTTTATCTGATTTATTGAAGGCTAACGATAATTTATTCTACATTATCTTAGTCATAATATTCTTTACTGGGCTAGTGGAGCTCACCCTTTTTTTTTGTTCTATTTTTCTTCTCAGGAGGCGAGAATATAGCGCGAACTAGTCGGGGTGTGGAGTGATGGGTTTAGACAGTTGTTTTAGCAGTCATCACTATTTTGTAAAATAGTGTATCAATAATTGTAATGAGTACTTATTTGAGTTTGGATATCATCTAGAAGACAATATTTGTATTTAAACTCATAGCATATGTGTTGTCGTATTTTGCACGACAATTGTAATAATGAAGTTGTAGTTGTTTCTGTACCATGTATTTGGCGACTTAGAATGGGTTGGGTTATGTGGACCTATTCTGGGGGCGTCACATCAAAGGGTATGCTTGGGTATAATACGTTGTACATAGAGATAATGTATGATCAATAAAAAATCTACCGCTTCTAGTAAAAGAAGAGAAATATCTCATGTGATTCGATAAATGACAACCCAACAGTATAAGACCCGGAGAATACTCAGTACTCACACCGAGGCACTCAGTATAAGACCCGAAGATAACTCTGGGAAGCCAAGCACACCTCAGAGATGACACTGAGGACCTTCAACACTTGTAGCAGTCCAATCTCAGAGATAACCCTGAGCAACGTCTGCTTTATCAGCCCAAATCAGAGATAACCCCAGTAAGGGGCAAAGCCGTCATCCTTTCACCTTAACCCCACATCACACCGTCTCAACATTTTAGACATACATTTCTACACAGCAATGTCCCACAAGAACTAAGGAAGTCCAATCCTGAGTGACTATTGCGTAAGGCAATGGATAGAATTTGAAGCTTGAAGATCGGAGGGCATGGTCCCATCTTCCTGACTTCGTACAACCTCTAATTCCATGTCATTGCGTAACTTTCGACAACGGCTATCCGAAATAGGTCTTATATACCTCAATCGGATGCCCGAATTGAAGTTCTAAAAGTTCGAGCAGATATTATGTAGCATGCGTGCATGTACTTCGAGACGGCAGGACCTGAGGAACCCAGGGCACCCCGGGCAGCCGCAGGTACCTGCGGCTCCCCCCTCTATAAATAGAGGGCTTGGGGTGGCCATTTTGTAAGAGAAAAAGGCGAGAAAGCCCTGTCTAATTTGCTCTGTACACACCCTAAACTGAGTGCTTTCTCATTTTAAACACTTATAAGCTCATATATAGCAACTTTTTACCGGCAGGAGCCTAGTGTTCATCCACTTAAAGCTATAGAAGTCTTCTTTGGCAGCCCATTGTAAGCCTTCTTACACACTTTAAAGCCTTTCTCTTCATCTTTGCACACACTATTCTTCACGTTGAGAGTCGTGTTGCGTGTGTATGCCCGAACTTCGGTTCGTGGTTTAATTTCTGTTTATATATATATATATACTTATATATATGTTTTTTTATATGGACTAACATTATCGAGTTATGCCTCGATTGAGCCTAGACTTATGTCTGGAGCGTTTAATTGCTTTCGTATATATATACTTATATATATGAACTGTGTGTCAAACTCTGTTCGATGAGCCTAGACTTATGTCTGGAGCGTTTATTTACTTATATATATATATATATATATATATATATATATATATATATATATATATATATATATATATATATATAATCCAGGCTCATCGAACGAAGTCTGACAATAAATAATATATATAAGTATATATATATATATATATATATATATATATATATATATATATATATATATATATATCGTTCCGCCTGGAGTTTACTTCGTGGCGGTTGACCGTTTTTACTACTTTATTTACGTTTCGTCCTACCTGGAGTTTACTTCGTGGTGGTTGATTGCTTTTACAGCTTTATTTACATTTCTGATCCCCCATGGAGGTGCTTCGTGGTAGTTGGTCATGTCAATATATATATATATATATATATAGACATGATCACCAACCATAAAGCACCTCCATGGGGATTATAAATGTATATATATATATATATATATATATATATATATATATATATTACAACTTTTATATATATAATTGCTTATAGCTTTCATGCAAACTGCGTTATCATGTGAGCCTAGGAATCATGTGATCACAGATTCAGTCTACTAATTTTAGATTCAATTCTCGTGATGGACATTTTTAGCTGTAAGCAACCTGTCGACGTCGGGATTTTTATTTGTCCCTTTTTGTTAATTATTTTTTGGTGTTCTCATGTTATGTGAGATTTTTTTGAAAAAATAAGTGAAAAAGGTCTGGCATGTATAATGTCGACGATGGACTGTTAAGAGTCGCCAGTTGGTTTTTTAACTGTTATACCAACACAGCCGAGAAAAGGTTTGCACATTGACCCAGTGATATGACACTGCTAAACGGGTCTGTAAAACCGAGATTCATTAGGGTCCGGGGACTTGCTTATGCGGATGGAAGGTGTTAGGCACCCCCCCGACATCCGTGTTGCCATGGTGACCGCCACTATTCAATAAACTGTTATATGAATGTGTGTGTGTGTGGTGGTCAATGTGTTGTTATTTGGAAGTAGTGTTATGCCTCGTTCGCACCTATATACACAGTGTTTGAATTTGTATAAAAATTCAGTTTTAAACAAAATATAGCAGTGATGTTTTGTAAAAAAAGGTTTTTTCAAACCCTGTGCTCAATAGTAACTGAGGCCTTTGATACTTCCATTTTTTTCAATGTTCGGCTTGATTACTTTAATTTTCAAGATGCGAAGCATCTTTAAAAAATAATGCACACAGCAGTGCCAAACTCCTCATGGGAATCGAAACCATCGGAGAAAATCCGAACACCGGGAATAAATTTACAAGCTGCTTACAGCTGAGAAGGTCCATCACGGGAACCGAATCTAAATTCAGTGGACTGAATCTGTGATCACATGATTCCTAGGCTCATATGATGCCGTAATTGATATAAACGCAGTAAGCATGCATATATATATATATATATATATATAGAAGTTTTAAATATATATATATACAGACATGATCGACCACCACGAAGCACCTCCATGGGAGATCGAAAATGTAAAAAAAGCTGTAAAAGCGATCAACCGCCACGGAGGAAACTCCAGGCGGGACGAAATGTACAAAAAATTGTAAAAATGGTCAACCACCACGAGGTAAACTCCAGGCGGGACGAAATGTATATATATATATATATATATATATATATATATATATATACGAAAGCACTTAAACACACCAGACATAAGTCTAGGCTCATCGAATAGAGTTCGACACACAGTTTATATATATAAGTATATATATACGAAAGCCATTAAACGCTCCAGACATAAGTCTAGGCTCAATCGAGGCATAACTCAATAATGTTAGTCCATATATGATATAATATATATATATATATATATATATATATATAAAAGTATATATATACAAACTGAAATGAAACCACGGACTGAAGTCCGGGCATACACATGCAACACGACTCTCAACGTGAAGAATAGTGTGTGCAAAGATGAAGAGAAAGGCTTTAAAGTGTGTAAGAAGGCTTACAGTGGACTACCAAAGAAGACTTCAATAACATAAAATGGATGAACACTCGGCTCCCGTCGGTAAAAAGTAGCTATATATGAGCTTACAAGTGTTTAAAATGAGAAAGCACTCAGTTTATGGGGTGTACAGAGCAAATTCGACAGGGCTTCCTCGCCTTTTCTCTTATAAAATGGCCACCCCAAGCCCTTTATTTATAGAGGGGGAGCCGCAGGTGTACCTGCGACTAGGCCACAGGTGTACTTGCGACTACCCGGGGTTCCACGGGCTTCGCGGGTCTCGTCCTCTCGAAGTACGTGCAAGTATGCAACGTGATGTCCGCTCGAACTTTTAAAATTGCAATCCGAACATCTGACTACGGTATGTAAGACCTATTTCGGACCACCGTTGTGGAGGGTTATGTAATGACATGTGATTAGAGGTTGTACGATGTCAGGAAGATGGGATGATGCCCTCCGGTCTTCAAGCTTCAAATTTTATCATTTACCCTGCGTAATAGTCACTCGAGATTGGTTTTTCTTGGCTCTTGTGGGACATTGCTGTGTAGAAATGAATGTCTAAAAATGTTGAGACGGCGTGATGTGGAGTCAAGGTGGCAAGATGACGACTTTGCCCCTCACCGGGGTTATCTCTAGTTTGGGCTGATAAAGCAGACGTTGCTTAGGGTTATCTCTGAGATTGGACTGCTATAATTTTTGAAGGTCCTCAGTGTCATCTCTGAGGTGTGCCTGTCTTCCTGGTGTTATTGCCAGGTCTTGTACTGAGTGCCTCGCTGTAAGCGCCGAGGTTGAAGCTGATTGCATGCATTGGAAACAAGTATTTTCGAAGTTATCTTCGGAACTACAACTGCCTTCCTTGGGGTTATCTCCATGGTTGGAATATGCTATTCCCAGTGTTGGGACTGAGACTGAATATCTTCGGGTTATCTCCGGGATGAATCGGTCTTCTCCGGTGGAGAGGTTAGAACCGATGCTCCCGGTGTGTGTTCCGGGATTGAGATTGAACTTTCGGTAGTATCCGGACTGGATATGAGCTGTCTTCCAAGGTTATCTCTGAAAGACAAATTTGCCCTCCTGCAATGTCAGTAACAGGTGTGCGGAAAATTTTGAGTGTCTACTGATGCCCCTCTTTATCATATTCATGCAATGCAATGGCATGAATAAGATAAAGAATCCTAGACACTTGAAATGCAACAAGATAAACATGATGCTATATGGAGCAACATGATGCAAATGTATGATGCATATGTATGATGCATATGGATTGATTTTCCACATGTTGGGGATGATTGTCGGCTCCCCGTTGCTTCTACTGGTGATGGTAACGATGACAAGCTTGGATGTATGATCCAAACCTAGTGACGTTGGGGCTATCACCAAAGTTCTTAATCATGGATACAAACTTTACTCCAAAGATGTGTCTCTCGTGTACAAGAGATCTGTAGGGATAAAACTTTATCTGTTTGAGGATGTGTATAACATATTCCATCATCAATCCTCCCCGATGATGTTGATCCTCCCTGGTTTGTATCGTCAGGACATATCAATGTTCTGTTGGATTTACTGCCAACAGTACGTGTTGTTAGGGCTGCCCGACCTTCGTTGACGTGTGAACCAACGGTTGACCACACGTTGTAACCCCCGCCGGGGATCCATTTGATCCTCTACTGACGTGTATATCAATGGATGAACTCCCTGTTGGGGATGAATGTCAAGGCTGCTTGACCTTTTTTGATGTGTGCATCAGCTGATGAACTTATCGGATGGTTTTCGATGCGATGTTGGGTTGACCTGCCAACGCTGAACTGACGTCAAGACTGCTTGACCTTCATTGACATGTGCATCAATGGAAAGTATACGTTGTAACCCCCGTCGAGGATCTTTTGGATCATCGCTAATGTGTGTATCAGTGAAATATGCTTTTTAACCCCCGCCGGGGATCTGCTGGATCATCGCTGATGTGTGTATCTGTAGAATATACGTTGTAACCCCTGCTGGGGATCTGTTGGATCATCGCTGATGTGTGTATCAACGAAATATGCGTTGTAACCCCCACCGGGGATCTGCTGGATCATCGCTGATGTGTGTATTAGCGGAATATGAGTTGTAACCCCCGTCGGGGATCTGCTCTGGACAGACAACCATGCGTTGTAATCCCCACCGGGGATCTGTTTGTGGAGATTAGGGCAATGACCCTGAATTGACGGCATTTGACCTCTGTTCGGTATTTGTCGAATGTGATATGCAATAACTTGGATCATTGGTATAGTATACCCTGTGTTCGGGCAAATACCAATGAATGATATGGAAGCTATAGTCGGGCCTAGAAAAACCAGGATTTCAGGCTATTCCGCTCAATCACGTAGCGTTTTTATCCCTGATTTGGCCTTTTCAGCTTGTGAAAACTCCTTTACAACTCGTACTGGACCGAGCCGGAGGGGTGGGACCCACGTAGGGGTGCCGCAGGTGGACTTGCAGCCAGCCGTGGCTACTAAATGCTTGCAGGTTGCTTTCATAAGTTATTTTCAAGTTGCGCCACGAAGGAAATCTGAGAGCTCTTCTTCAAATCTGCTGAGTTCGGACGTCTTTTTGTAAATTTTGTCATCGTAACGCATGCATGTACTCTTTTCCAGTTTTTATCCGTTGGAAAATGATTTATCACATGAAATGCATCTAAGCACATAGTAGTGATTATGTATGCTCAAATGACTTGATAAAAAATATTCAACATAGTAAATGTCAGTATTAAACCATGCTGAACATAATGATGTGAAAAGATTTAACTTTTGAAAGAGTCAAATTGGAACCTTTTTTCTGCTATTTCTTATCCTATTTGAGGACAAATGAGCAAAGGTGAAAAAGAAAAGTAATCCTGGTAATTAGGCTACCCTTATGGATTGATAACTTTGATTTTTAATGCAAATAGTATTTATATGACTGTGGGCTGGTGTGCTACTGAATGGCCACCTAGTCATGCCTATGTGCATGTGGATAGTCCTATTTATAGAGAAAATTATGGCAAAATTTTCCAAAACGTAGGCATTGAGTAGTCATGCATATTTAACTCTACTGTAGACGTATGTTACAATAATGCATGTATGCATGTAGTCATTAAATGCATTTTGAAAAGCTCCAAGTTAGAAGATACCACACCCCTTCTGAGGTGATTTGGTGACTTGTTGTCCAGATATTATGGATCCGGATCAGCCGAGTAGTTCCCGCAGGAAAACTTCTGGTGTACGGAATAGGGCTTCTGAAGTGCCTCGACCCCGTTCCGTTAGACTGCCTCGTCGGTTGGGGGAGGCGGTGATACGTCCAGTCCGGGTTGATGTACCGGACGTCGAGGACTAGGAGGAGGATGTTTCGATTGCGGACCCCGCTCCTGCTGTGCATGATCCCTGTAAGGACCTCCTGAGTATTCAGGTGGCAAACTCAGAGCTTCTGGGTGATTTGTGTAGACATCCCTCAATGTATTTGCACGCCAACGACATATAAAATTTAGATCTTAATCTTCCTTGTTTCCTATTGATGAGGAGTAAAGGATTCTGATGTCGATCTGCATTTTGTAGGTTCCCGGCTTTACACAGCCTCGAGGGAACTGGTTCAGCATTAACTCCATGTACCAGGCTCTGCATCCTGCCTATAGAGCGATTGTGCATGACTGGGGATTTGGAGCATTCTTTTCCATCCTTCCCCGCCGTTGTCCCTGGGGTTACCTCAGGGCATTGTTTGAGCGCTGGTTTCACCAGACTCAGTCTCTCCATTTACTGGACTGTGAGGTGATGATGAAGCCGATGGATTAGGGGTTTATCACAGGTATGGAGTTGGGAGGGGCGCTAGTGCCTTGCACGGCAGATATTACCCCTACTGCCGTGAAATCCTTGTTAGGAGTTTCGGCGGAGGCGCTCAAGGGCAGGATTGTCCGTATGGGTCCTATGAGACCCCAAATTTTATGAATAAAGATTTAATTTTCTCAAAATATTTTTTTAATATTATGGTGTGGATTTGAGATAGTGTTATAGTTGTGGGTAGTATTTATAAATTTTGCAAAGTATACAAGTTGTTATATAATATTCGTTTGGTTAGGGAATATTCTTTTTATCGGGGAATATCCGTACGACGACATAATCATTGGTGGACCCCACAACGAAAGTTTTGTCGTACTAAGAAAATGACAAAATTATCTTTTTATAAAAATAACAGCGAAAATGTTACCCTTAAAACTGTTGAACTACTCGGTAGTAAAAGTACAGTAATATGCGTGGTTGCATAGTAGCTTACGGTATTGATTATTGATGTTTATGTAAGAAGTCACTCAGTTATACTCAATTATTGCTACAGTAATTGCTGAATCATATCTCTCATATTATTGATTCAATTATTGTCACAGTAGCATTTGTATAATATGTTATGCTATTAAATCAATAATTTTGACGGCAAAGTTATGCATATTATTATTTGCAATATTAACGATGTCTAGAAGTTCTGCCAAGGAGAGGTTTGGTCACCTAATTACGCGCCAATAGGAAAAAATCCTTATTGGAAAGCCTCCTCTTTCCCGGGAATGACCTGGTCGATTAATATTGTGAATTATAATAAAGGTGATAAGTTTTGTTTATTATTATTGTAAATGTAATAAAACAGAAATTTTTTTATATAAAACAGAATACTTTTATAAAATTATTTGTTTTATTAGACTATAAATAGAATATATGATATTCTATTATGCATAGTATTTGCATAGTGTTTGTATAGTAAAATCTTTTTATATAAAACATAATACTTTTATAAAGTTATTTATTTTATTAGACTATAAATATAGAATATATAATATTTTATTATGCATAGTGTTTGCATAGTGCATGCATAGTGTTTGTATAGTAAAATCTTTTATATAAAATAAAATACTTTTATAATGTTATTCGTTTTATTAGATTATAAATAGAATATATTATATTTTATTTAAAAGATTTTATTTTATTAGAATACTTTATTAATATTGCATAGTAAATCAATATGGACCGTCCGTTTAAAAAAATCAATCTGGACCGTTCATGAATTAGTTACTATTCAGTCCATTCTCCTATAAATAGAAGCTCATTCCTTCATTATTTCTTACGAATTCACTGAAACTCTAGAGAGAGAAACTATAGAGAGAAAGAAGAAAAGTATTCTGCTACTTCACTACTCTTATATCCAGTTTCTTCTAAGGTAAGTGATATTATTTGTTGTACTCGTAAGGGGTATTATGTCTTTCGTATTCATGAAGAGAACTTCTGTTATTCCATTCTTTATTATTATGTTAGAATAACTTGTATACGTGGACTGCCCTATACTTGGTGAAATTCTTTTGTTATTCCATTCCTTATTATTATGTTGGAATAAACTGTATATGCGAAGTACCGCATACATGGTGAAATTCTTCTGTTATTCCATTCATTATTATTCTGTTGGAATATCCTGTCTGTGCGTATTACGCATGACCTGGTTCCATTATTTATTATTCTGTTGGAATAACCTGTCTGTGCGGTCTATCACATGCATGGTGAATTCTGTTGTTATTCCATTCTTTATTATTCTGTTGGAATATCCTGTCTGTGTGTATTACGCATGACCTAGTTCCATTATGTATTATTCTGTTGGAATAACCTGTCTGTGCTGTCTATCGCATACATGGTGAATTCTGTTATTATTCTATTCTTTATTATCCTGTTAGAATATCATGTCTGTGTGTTTACGCATGACTTGGTTCCGTTATTTATTATTCTGTTGGAATAACCTGTATGTGAAATCTATCGCATGCCTGGTGATTTCTTTTGTTATTCCATTCTTTATTGTACTCAGTTAGTTAAAGTTTTGGCTTTTATACTCCATGAAATTAGTGGAATATCCTTGATAATTGCTCTTCATCCAGTATCTTTTCATGGAAATATTCTTCTGATCATTCTTGAATTTTACTCTACAAACCAGTATTATGTTGACAATTTAGACGTTATTGGTTCTTGGATAAATTAATTCTTGAACTTGTTTTATTGAATTCTTATATCATTGTCATCATCCTCATGTTTATATTTTGTTGAAAGTCATCTATGGCCTGTAGTGCATAGATGGACTAAGTATGATTATGACCAGGGATTATTCGGTGTAATCATGACCGTAATGCTACAAATGATGTGGTAAAGGTCCTCATTGGCCCATAGTGCATTGATGGACAGTTGTTGGCATGATCATGACCATTGATGAATACACGAATATCCTTGGCCCGTAGTGCATGGATAATTTATGGTTGTGATACTAATGAATATCCTTGGCCGTAGTGCAGGGATGATGTGGATTATTTATTAAGATGAGTCTCAGCGATAAAAGTGATGAAAAACCTTTTAAATCATGAAAGATAGTAGATTTTATCTTCTACTTGACTCTTTTAATGGATTGCTTGTTCCGCTGCAGTTAAACTTGAAGTTTGTTATATTGTATCAGTTTAACACTGAAGGCTAACGATAATTTATTCTGCATTATCTTAGTCATAATATTTCTTAATGTGCTAGTTTAGCTCACCCTTTTACTTTCATTGTTCTCTTCAAGAAATGAGAACGTAGCAGGGACTAATCGGGGAACGGAGTGACGGTCCAGATGATAACATTAGTAGTCCTCACTATTCAATGAAATAGTGTGATAATAAATGTATTGAGAACTTATTTTGAGTTTGAATACTGTCTAGAAGACAATATTTGTATTAAAACTCACAGCTCATGTTGTATATTTAAGATTATATTTGTATTTTGTACCATGTATTTGGTGACTCAGAATAGGTGATGTATACCTATTTTGGGGGCGTCACAGTTGGTATCAAAGCTTAGGGATATGATCCCTGGCTGAGATGTGAGATAAGAACTAGGAGGGGAGAGACGTGGTATTTTTTCGCTAGTATGACCTATCTAAGTTTATTTGGTATTTAATTGGTCGGTCAGAGTATAGGGATAATATGTGATATGTCAATTAACCCTTGTTTTATGTCAGTTTTTAAGAATGGTAGCAGAGAACGTTAACAATGGAGTGAATGAGACCATGGAGACACCTCTAATCGCCAACCAGGATAATGTGATGTCAGGCGAAGAAGGAATTAGAGATATTCTTGTGGTGAGGGAGGAATTAATAGTTGCACTATAACGACCCCAAAATCCATACAATTTAAAATCTCAATTTCGGTCGTTAACCATACATTAAATCTCTAATTTTACATCATTATTCGATATTAAAAACACTAAAATAGTGGAATATTTAAAACGTTTATACATTTCATTCTTTCTTGCCCTGAATCGCAACCTTTACATTACATCTCTTTGATTCAATCTTATATCATGAATCGTTACAACAAAATGACTATACAAAGCCTTACATCATAACTACATATCCATATACATTGGATAGCTCAACTTACAATTCAACAACATGTTACGTTCAAAATATAAAATACATTTCTCATAAAATATAAGTAATCTTCGTGAATATGAATCTCTATAACTCACTTAGCACATATCTTTACCTTAAAATCTTGACATGCAAAAGTGGTTATTTGCAAGAGTGAGCTCGACAGCCCAGCAAAATCTAACAGTTTTCATGCATCACATAGCACATAATAACATGCTCAACATACATCTCATAATAATTAAAGTAACATGGCATACATGCGTTTAAGTCACATAGCAAATATAAGGATTAAGTTCCTTACTCAATCATCATTATTTAACCAAAATAATGTAGTCATAAATTGACTTTAGCATTTCATGATTTCAACATGTATAACATATCATGCAATTTAAAACAGTTCATCAAGTTCACGTAGAAAATAGGAACCGAAAGACTTGCCTTGATCGTTGTTTACCAACAACAGTTTAACAACTTACAGTTATCTGCACTTCACGTGCCCTACACAATTATATAATCATACACATCAACTATTAGTCACATAACAACACATTGTAATTGTAATGTAAACTTTACTCTATGTCTCATAACCCTTCCTATCATAAATACACAATGTTCAACTTAATTGTGTTAACTTTCAACTTATATCTCACTGTATTTCATATTCGCAGTTCATTTAAGTGCTTAAGTCTTGCTAGGACTACTTATTAGCTTTATATTAAATCCACTCCATATCTTATAATATTCATTTCAATTGAATTGAAACACTTTTTAAGTTCATTAACACTTGGCACGACGTTTCGACGTTCATTCGTCACACGGCCGATTTGCCTCTCTTGTGTATGCTTACTATGCTTCTATAACTCATCTAATACATCATATATTAATGTTAAACATCATTATATTTACTATTATTCATGTTTTGTAACTTAGGACATCATCTTTTATGGCCAGGAGCACTACACATGCATATGTGCATGCCCGACGCCCTTCGATTGCCTCCAAAAACAAAATAGTCCTAAAGATGACCATTTTGACCCATCCTAATGACCTCAAATTTAAACACTTAAAGAACGAAAGTTGTAGGTCTACTCGTCCTCGTTTGGGATCATCTTGAATCACCTCAATCGGAGTTCTTATGAGGAAGTTATGACCATTTTACTACAGGAGGTCAAAACTGTCCAACCCAGACCATTTTTTTAGCGCTGGGGCGCGAGACAGTGGTGCTGGGGCGCGAATTCTAGCGCTGAGGCACGAATTCTAAGCTAGCCAGTGGCGCTGGGTCACAGAACCCAACCATCGGAGAACAGAACAACTAATTTCTGTCTATTTAACACTACTAACATCTAAATTAACATGCTATCTTATATAAATAACACATATACACACTACCCAACATGCATATACTAGTTTTAACATAATTAATCAACAATACTAGGAAACTAAATATTTGAAAACACTGTTTTAAAAACCAAAACTCCATTATCGATATATAAAATACAGTAAACTGTAATTCATGGTTATAACCAATTTGATTCCTTTAAAATACGATTTTTCTGAAATTCATACCAAATAAACATACATGACCTTCAACTTCATAACTAGCATACACGAATTTTTTTGTTATCATGCAAAACATATATTCGTATATTTATTTTTCACTGTAAAACCAAGTTCTCTTTCTCAATGTAATTTAGCATGCAACATATATACATATATATATATATATATATGCTAGTTGTATCAATTACAATTATAATTATTCAGGATTTCAAAATCAATTACATAAACATGATTTACAGACAACCTTTGTAAAAACTCATATATAGTGAAGTTGAGTTTCAAGAAACACAGAGGCTAAATAGTTATACTATAAAACCTATGTTAAGATTATAACACATACCTTTTTGTTGCTTTTAGAAAACCTTTCACTGAGAATAGCTTTTGACGAACACAGAACCTTTTCTCTCAGTCACAAATTCTCAGACACTTTTCTTCTCTTTTCTTTCTCTGTAGTTTTTCTTAAGCTTAGGTTTAGACAATACAGACAATAGGCTATAGCTAAAACTTAAAACAAATCAACGTACGCTTTCCAAAATGTTTTAAAAACCGTTGTATACTAATTACCCTTATTAATTTATCAGTTATAAAACTATTATATATATTATACGTATTATATTTATATAACAATAATTCAAAAATTAAAACCAAAAGCCATACGGCTTTGTTTGGCAAATCATTTAAAATTAAAGGATTAATATACGTAAGCCTTGTTTGGCAAAAATAAAATTAAAATTACTTTAATTTATTTTAATAACTCTTTATAACAAAGTTATTTGTCACACTTTATTTTATAATAATTTATTAAATAATTCACTTAATCACATAACTCAATTCACATAACACATTAATTATTTAACAAATAAATAATTAACTAAATCAAATCAATAAAATTGAATAATTGTTTATCCCATAACAAACACATCCAATAAATATTTATATAAATCAATAAATATTTATAATTCAATAAATATTTAAATATTATAACAAAAATCTGGATTGTTACATGCACACGAGCTAGTCGCAGAGGTAGCAGCTGAGAGTGAGGAAGAAGAGGAACTTGAAGAGAATTTATTAGAAGAATTTTATGATTGAAATGTAGAATTGCAAAATCGTATTCATGAGTTAGAAGAGCAGGCTGAAGAACGGCAGGCGGTCATGGAGCAAAAGGATGCAACAATTCAAGCTTGTGTTACCCAATATGTGATGCTTGAACAGAAGCACTCTTTGGTTGAGTATAAGATGATAAAGCTGGAATATGAGCTGAAAGAAGAAACAAATGAACGAGTGAGAATGAGTGATGCATGAGTAAAAGCCGCATGACGCATTGATATTGTGGAAAGAGACGTCTGATCTAAGAAGGCTAAAATAGATGATATGTATTTCTCTTTTTGGACAGCAATTGAGAGAACCCAACATCGAGTTTTGAACTACCCTGTACATTGCGGTCAACCCCAATTCGATATGGATCGAAGATTAATGATTCAGATCATGAAGCAGGAGTACGACGAAGCAGTTGAGGGTGGAATATGCCCTATAGAAAAGTCAATTCCAACGGTAGTGATGACACCAAATGCTACCCCAGACAAGTCAAAGCCGGGTAGTTCAGGCGAGAGCGGTTGTCATGACTTCCCAACAAGTGAGGAACCCGAACGAAGTTAGCACGAGTTAGTTAATTATAAATTCTTGCGAAGTTTATACCTTATTAGATACCGGTTCTACCCATTCTTTTATCTCTCTTGATTGCGCTCAACGTTTAAATTTAACTCAGGAGAAGTTAGACTTTAACTTATTGGTTGAACCTTCGTTAGCAGAAGCCTTCGTTACCTCCACTGTTTATAAATCTTATTGATTCAAATCGACACTTTCACGTTACCTATCAATCTTATCTCTTTGAAAATACTTACCTTTGATGTGATTTTAGGAATCAATTGGTTAACTACTCATCAAGCTTTTCATAAGGTGGTTAGCTTTCATATTCCTAACTAACATGTTATGCAAATTCAAGCAACCAAACCACTAAAGTCAATCATTGTCATATCAAGCCATAAGTAAAGAGTCCCGGTCCTTTCGCTGTTGACTTCCTTGTGTGGAATGCACAGAAGCCAGACTTTTCATAGGGGATGTTGTGAATGACGATGGCAAGTTGATAGGTATCAATGTGACGTACTATCCAAGTCTTGGATGAGAGTCACAGTTTTGAATGATATTTCTATTGTTAATAAATTTCCTAACGTATTCTTGAAGACTTCTTAGCCTACCCCTAGAGCGTGAAATCGAATTTTATATTGACCCCAATACAAAACCCATTTCTAAAACCCTCAAATATTTTTTTACCTAAAACGAACGTATAATGTGTCAACGACGTTGGCTCGAGCTGTTGAAGATTATGACTATACCATTCAATATCATCGTTGAAGAGCGAATGTGGTAGCTGACGCGTTGCGTAGAAGATCGTATGCATTTATGAGTGCAATGTTGTTTACACAAAAACCCATTTCGTATAATATACAGATGATGAAGATAGAGTTAAAAAGACTCTAGGGATCCATGTAAAGATAACGAATATACGAGTAGAATCGACTTTAATCGATAAAGTTAAAGCCGCTCATACTACACACTCGAATCTGATGAATGTGAAGAAGAAGGTTCAAGAGGGCGTTATTCTAGAAGCAAAAATCGATGAAGAGAGAAAATATCAACCTTTGATTTAATTGGCCCATTTGAAATCCTTGATTGAGTAGGAACTGTGGCCTATAGACTCATTTTACCGCCAAGTTTGCCGCGTGTTCATAACGTTCTTTTTCACGTATCGATGTTACGTAAATATGTGGACGATCTGAACCACATTATTGAATTGGAATTGGACGAGATAGTAGAAGATTTAACGTATGAGGAGATACGTGTTAAAATCTTAGATAAGAAGGATTATATTCGACACTCAAAGGTTATACCTCAAGAGTTAGAATTTGAAGTGCAGTCAAGGTATCCTCACCTATTCGGCATACTAGGTACGTACATAAATTTTGAGGGCGAAATTTCATAAGGAGGGGAGATTGTGAGATCCCAAATTTTATGAATAAAGATTTAATTTTCTCAAAATATTTTTTTAATATTATGGTGTAGATTTAAGATAATGTTATAGTTGTGGGTAGTATTTATAAATTTTGCAAAGTATGCAAGTTATTATATAATATTCGTTTTGTCGGGGAATATTCTTTTTGTCGGAGAATATTCGTATGACAGCATAATTATTGGTGGACCCCATAACAGAAGTATTGTAGTAGTAAGAAAATGACAGAATTATCTTTTTATAAAAATAACGGCGAAAGTGTTACCGTTAAAACTGTTGAACTACTCGGTAGTAAAAGTACAGTAATACGCGTGGTTGCATAGTAGCACACGGTATTGATTATTGATGCTTACGTAAGAAGTCACTCAGTTATACTCAATTATTACTACAGTAATTGCTGCATCATATCTCTTATATTATTGATTCAATTATTATCACAGTAGCATCTGTATAATATGTTATGTTATTAAATCAATAATTGAGACAGCAAAGTTATTCATATTATTATTTACAATATTAACAATGTCTAGAAGTTCTGTCAAGGAAAGGTTTGGTCACCTAATTACGCGCCAATAGGGAGAAATCCTTATTAGAAAGCCCCCTCTTTCCTAGGAACGACCTGATCGATTAATATTGTGAATTATAATAAAGGTGATAAGTTTTGTTTTATTATTATTATTATAAATGTAATAAAACAGAAAACTTTTTATATAAAATAGAATACTTTCATAAAGTTATTTGTTTTATTAGACTATAAATAGAATATATGATATTCTATTATGCATAGTATTTGTATAGTGTCTGCATAGTATTTGCATAGTAATTTTTTTTTATATAAAACAGAATACTTTTATAAAGTTATTTATTTTATTAGACTATAAATAGAATATATAATATTCTATTATGCATAGTATTTGCATAGTAAAATCTTTTTATATAAAACATAATACTTTTATAAAGTTATTCGTTTTATTCGATTATAAATAGAATATATTATATTTTATTTAAAAGATTTTGTTTTATTAAAATATTTTATTAATACTGCATAGTAAATCAATATGGACCGTCCGTTTAAAAAAAATCAATTTGGACCGTTCATGAATTAGTTACTATTCAGTCCATTCTCCTATAAATAGAAGCTCATTCCTTCATTATTTCTTACTAATTCACTGAAACTCTAGAGAGAGAAACTATAGAGAGAAAGAAGAAAAATATTCTGCTACTTCACTACTCTTATATCCAGTTTCTTCTAAGGTAAGGGATATTATTTGTTGTACTCGTAAGGGGTATTATGTCTTTCGTATTCATGAAGAGAACTTCTGTTATTCCATTCTTTATTATTATGTTAGAATAACTTGTATACGTGGACTACCCTATACTTGGTGAAATTCTTTTGTTATTCCATTCCTTATTATTATGTTGGAATAACCTGTATATGCGAAGTACCGCATACATGGTGAAATTCTTCTGTTATTCCATTCTTTATTATTCTGTTGGAATATCCTAACTGTGCGTATTACGCATGACCTGGTTCCATTATTTATTATTTTATTGTAATAACTTGTCTGTGCGGTCTATCACATGCATGGTGAATTCTGTTGTTATTTCATTCTTTATTATTCTGTTAAAGTATCATGTCTGTGTGTATTACGCATGACCTGGTTCCATTATTTATTATTCTGTTAGAATAACCTGTCTGTGCGGTCTATCGCATACATGGTGAATTCTGTTGTTATTCCATTCTTTATTATTCTATTGAAATATCATGTCTGTGCGTTTATGCATGACCTGGTTCCGTTATTTATTATTCTGTTGGAATAACCTGTCTGTGCATTCTATCGCATGCCTGTTGATTTCTTTTGTTATTCTATTATTTATTGTACTCAGTTGGTTAAAGTTTTGACTTTTATACTCCATGAAATTAGTGGAATATCATTGATAATTGTGCTTCATCCAATATCTTTTCATGGAAATATTCTTCTGATCATTCTTGAATTTTACTCTATAAACCAGTATCATGTTGACAATTTTGTCGTTATTGGTTCTTGGATAAAGTAATTCTTGAACTTGTTTTATTGAATTCTTATATCATTGTCATCATCTTCATGTTTATATTTTGTTAAAAGTCATTTGTGGCCTGTAGTGCATAGATGGACTTGGTATGACTATGACCAGGGATTATTCGGTGTAATCATGACCGTAATGTTATAAATGATGTGGTAAAGGTCCTCATTGGTGTTAGGTTTGTAATATTCAAGAACGCAATTAAATTGCACAAAATAAGCGGAAACGTGAAAAATCAGAGTTTTAAAAATTTACAAATCATATACCCGGATCATCCTTTATGCATAATTATTAATTAAACGAAAATAAAGGACGAGAATCATACCCTTGAAGATTCGAGCTTCCTCAGGTACAAGTTCACCTCCAAATTCTTTTCGTGTTCAACTTGAATCCACCGAGTTGGGTTCCTTCCTTTGATCAACGTTAGCCACCTAATTGTTTGGCCTCTAGAAGTGATCCACCAAGAAAGAATAAAGATTCAAGAAGATGGGTGTTTGGCAAAACCCTAATTTTTTTGTCTCTCATACAAAAGGAGCACACTCTCCAACAATTGGAATTGCGTCTATTGTGAAAAAGTTAACAACAACTCTACAACCATAATAAGACTCCTCTTATTTATAAATGTAGGCAACCCTCCTTAAAAATTAAGGAATTGTGATTTATTTTAATTAATTAAATTCCTCTAATTAATTAGGCTCCCAATCTTATTAGGAATAATTAATTAAACTCTTTTAATTAATTAGCCTCCTAATCTTATTAGGATATATGAGAGTACTTTTATTAATTAATTTCCAAACTCCTTTAAAAATTAAATAATAATAATAGTAATAATAATAATAATAAGACTCCTCTTATTAATTTATATTTAATATTTTCAAAATATTAAATAATAAATATTAAGCTATTTAATTTATTCTATCACCATAGATTAAATTAAATAATTAACTTATTATTACGATTATGCCATTAACTTCTTAAACAATTATTCTTTCTTTTATGGTGTGACCCTTTAGGTTCTCCATATTAAATCAGTTGTGAATAAATCAATTAGAACAATTCTAATAATATTTAAATAAATAAATTAAATTAATAATTTATTTAAATAAATAATATTTATTCTACAATAGGGATAAACCTCCCCAGCGATTAACGACCTTCCAGATAATATAGATTTCAACATTAATCATAAAAGAACATTTGAGTAAATAGTTACCGCACAATTCAATCTTTCCACCATACAATGTCCCAATTAAATATAAGACATTGAATTACTGTCAAGTCTTAATTTATTTAATTATATGTATTTCGACTCTTAAATGCACAACACCAAATAATGCAAATTAGAAACTCATTTCTAATTTCATTATGCCTTGGCCAAGGACTGTTGGGTTGTCATTTATCGAATCACATAGGACATTTCTCTTCTTTTACTTGAAGCAGTAGACTATTTATTGATCATACATTATCTCCACTGTAAGACCCCGAATTTTATGAAATAAAAGTATTCAATTTTTCTTATAATTACAATTTAGTAAATGGTTAAATTGATAAAAAAAATTAAAGTTATGGGTGAAATGTGAAAATTGTTCAAAATAAGCAAGTGGTTATAAAATAATCATCGTTGTCGGGGAATATTCGTTTGGTCGTGGAATATTCTTTCTGTCGGGGAATATTCGTACGACGGCGCAGCCATTTGTGGGCCCCATAACAGAATAACTGTCGGGTGAAGAAAACGACAAATTTGAGTTTTTACAAATAACGGCGTAGTTGTTACCGTTAACACTGTTGGAATACCTGATGGTTAAAATACAGTAATACGCGTTATTACACAGTAGCACACGGTATTGCATAGTATTTTTGAAATTATTGATTCTTACGTAAGAAGGCACTACTCAATAATTGTTACAGTAATTACTGTTCAATATTTTATTTTATTGATTCAATAATTGCTGTGTTAATATTTTATATTATTGTTGTTTCAATAATTGTTGCTGCACAGTATTTTCCATTATCATATCAATAATTCATATTATTTGAATAATATTATTAGATAACATTATTGGTAATGTCTAGAAAGTTCTGTCTAAGGAGAGGTTTGGTCATCTAATTGCGCGCCAGTAAGGAGAAATTCTTATTGGAAAGCCCCCTCTTTCCTGGGAACGGCCTGGTTGTCATAAATGTGATTCTGTAATATTATTTGTGAATAATTAATTATTGATTCATATGATAAGAAAATATTTATATTATGTGGATATAAATGAGGGATATATTTTTGTGGTTAAAAATGAAGGAGTTAATGTTGAGGTTTTTATCAGTATTTTTGTCGGAATGTAGGTATTAAAAATTAGGATTTTTGAGATATTTTGCGGGGGTTATAATTTTTAATCCGACCGTTGGATCGTGGTAATATTTGGATATGTTATACATATATAAGTTGAGTATATGTCCACAAATTTTGAACCGTTAAAAATGAAGGTATGATTTATTATGAATTTTACGAGATGACTAGTTCAGAAATTGTTGAATTTTCGGAGTTTATCATTTTGGTGGAAAATTCTAGAATTGGTGGGCCCCACTTGTGGTTGGTGAAGAAATGTGCTGAATTATATTTTAAATGTGGTAGGTGGGAATAGTAGCAGGTAAAGCCATCAGGTTGCAGGTCAAACCTACCAAAATTTTCCTATAAATAGAGGGCTAAGTTAGAATTGAAAATCACACCAGAAACATAAGCTTTCTCTCTTTCTCTCTCTAGATTATTGAGTGTATTTTGTGAGTATTTAGATACTTGGTGAGTTGCTATTTATCAGTGCAAGTTTCCTTCAGCCTTATACCGATCAGAAGTACTGCTCTTTTGAGGTAAGGGATAGTAAGGGATTGTAAGGGATATTAAGGGATTTTAAGGGTTGTTATGATTTTCAGTTTCGTAATTTTTTTGACCTTCAAAAATTCTGAAAAAATTTGAAATGATATTTTGATGAGTTTTCTTGATTGTGTCCAAAAATGGTGATTTTTGGATGTATAGATTGAGAGTTATGAATTTTATGAGAAAAGACTATTTTAAAAGTAACAGCTTATAATTCCTTGTGGTTAACTCCAAAATTGATGAAATTTTTATTGGGAGTACATGTATATGATAGAAGTATACTCTGTAAATTTCAGAATTTTTAGACAAAAGTACAATTTTTGATAAATGTCTAAATATTCGGCTATTTTGGCCATATGAAAAATAGTAAATGACTTTTAAAAATTCTGAGAAAAATATATGTTCACTATGGGACTATATTATGCTAAATCCCAGAAAAGAAATATTTTTGGAACTGATTTGGTATTTTTCATAAAAATGGTCTAGTTATGAGTAAATGAATTAAATATGTTTTGTGAAGAAAGAAAATTGGAAAATAGGATTTTATGGCTTGAGAATCCTATATGAGGTATATGCAGATTTTTGATGAGGGTTTTGGTTATTGATGATGAAATTGTAAGAGTTGACATTTTATGATGATTAAATGCATTAATTAGTAAAGTGTAAACAATTAAAATAAATTATTTATAAATTTAAGTAATGTTATTCTTTCAATATCATTATACCGAAATATTGGTATGAATTTTATTGTAGAATTTCTATCTTTTGTGTCGGGGTTACTATTTATGAGTTACTATTCACGACAAAATTGGTTTCTTTTTTCTAACCAAATTATAGTTGAGTTATGAATATTACTCTTGAGATTAAAACTATGTATTGATTATATTATTTTTATCATCATATATAACATTTTTATAACACTGATGTTGAAATCCTCTTTCACTGGAGTGTAAAGATGGGTAGATTATTGGTATGATCATGACTAGGGTTCTCTTTGGCCTGTAGTGCAAAGTTGAATTGTGACTGGTATGATCATGACCATTGAATTTATAATTGAATATCTTAAGCTTAAGTGCAAAGGTGAATTGATCAACATGGTTATAATTATTGTTTATATAAATTCTGAAATGATTATATATTTCTTTGAGATATGAATATATTTGGCCTGTAGTGCAAATATGAACTGTTGATGAATATCTTTGGCCTATAGTGCAAAGATGAATTGTAGATGAATATCTTTGGCATGTAGTGCAAAGATGACATGTTGTAGAATATCTTTAGCCTGTAGTGCAAAGATAAATTATTGATGAATATCTTTGGCATGTAGTGCGAAGATGAACTGTTGTTGAATATCTTTGGCCCGTAGTGCAAAGATGGTTTATTGATGAATATCTTTGGCCGTAGTGCGAAGATGGATTTATTAGCATGATTATGAACAGGAACTGTGATTTGGTATAACCATGATCTTTGATGTTTCAGGTAAAGACAGGTGATGAAAATATTCTTCGTCCTGGGTGCGAAGAAAAATTTATAGTCACAATTATGATTATGAGTTATTCATATGATTGTAGAAAGGAACTGTTGAGTGATGTTACATGGATAAAATATTGTTGGTGGATTTTTAACATGGAGAAGATAATAGACTTTATAGTCTATTTGACTCTTCTAATGGATTGCTCGTTCCGCTGCAACTATGGTTGAAATTTTTATCATTTACCATATGTTCTAAATCTCTGATTTATTATTGATGAAGGCTATTGATAATTTAATTATCTTTAGTCATGATATTCTTTACTGAGCTAGTTGTGCTCACCCTTTTGCTTCACAATTCCTTTCAGGTAATAAGAGTGTAGCTGGGTCGAGCGGGGTAACAAGGGAATAGAACGGTGGTCATCATTTAGTAGTTATATTTGGTGAAGAAAATAGGGTGAGGCGAACCTAACGTTGGAAGGGTGTTTTGTCACTATCATACAAGATGTCTAATGACATACAACCTCGTGTCATCATAGGACAGGGTTGTGCTCATCCACTTGCTGAGTATATCTATGGGCACTACCTATATAATCTTGGAGTTTGTTTGAAGTATAATTCTCAATTAGAGACAGTGGAGATAATGATAAGTCAAGAGAAGACTCACCATTGGGAAGAATATGATAGTAATCTTCTCGTTTTTCTTTGGGGTCTATTGGGTCAACCAAGGATAATTATGTGGCCATATGATATCTATCATAACCTAGACGCGTGGCCTCCCATGTACGAAGGTTTCCTTGAGCACTTCCCAAAGATTCTAATTTCTAAAACAGTTTTTGACTATACCTTTATGTAAGGTGTTATTGTGAGGTGATGTCCACGGTTGGAACATGAGTCACATTTGGTATATATTTGTATCCAAACTCACAGCATATGTGTTGTTGTATTTTGCACAACAATTGTTGTAATAGAGTTGTAGTTATTTTCTGTACCATGTATTTGACGACTCAGAATGGGTTGAATGGAATGGACCTATTTTGGGGTCGTTACATTTGGTATCAGAGCTTAGGGATATGATCTCTGGCGGAGATCGGGAAATAAAACTAGGAGGGGAGAGATGAGTAAATCCTTCGCTAGTGTGTCCTGCCTAAGCTTATTGTTGGTCAGTCATAATATCGGGATATTATGTGATATGTTAATTTGTTAAATTAACCCTTGTTTTGAAGCTGTATTCTAGAATGATATTTGAAATACAGGAGATGAGCAATGGAGAAATCATGATGACAGGAAAGATGGAATCTGAAATGAAAGCAAGGTATTCTCAACTCTTTGAAATACCAGGTACGTAAATTTCGGGGACGAAATTTCATAAGGAGGGGAGATTGTAAGACCCCGAATTTTATGAAATAAAAGTATTCAATTTTTCTTATAATTACAATTTAGTAAATGGTTAAATTGATAAAAAAAAAATTAAAGTTATGGGTGAAATGTGAAAATTATTCAAAATAAGCAAGTGGTTATAAAATAATCATCGTTGTCGGGGAATATTTGTTTGGTCGTGGAATATTCTTTCTGTCGGGGAATATTCGTACGACGACGCAGCCATTTGTGGGCCCCATAACAGAATAACTGTCGGGTGAAGAAAACGACAAATTTGAGTTTTTACAAATAACGGCGTAGTTGTTACCGTTAACACTGTTGGAATACCTGATGGTTAAAATACAGTAATACGCGTTATTACACAGTAGCACACGGTATTGCATAGTATTTTTGAAATTATTGATTCTTACGTAAGAAGGCACTACTCAATAATTGTTACAGTAATTACTGTTCAATATTTTATTTTATTGATTCAATAATTGCTGTGTTGATATTTTATATTATTGTTGTTTCAATAATTGTTGCTGCACAGTATTTTCCATTATCATATCAATAATTCATATTATTTGAATAATATTATTAGATAACATTATTGGTAATGTTTAGAAAGTTCTGTCTAAGGAGAGGTTTGGTCATCTAATTGCGCGCCAGTAAGGAGAAATTCTTATTGGAAAGCCCCCTCTTTCCTGGGAACGGCCTGGTTGTCATAAATGTGATTCTGTAATATTATTTGTGAATAATTAATTATTGATTCATATGATAAGAAAATATTTATATTATGTGGATATAAATGAGGGATATATTTTTGTGGTTAAAAATGAAGGAGTTAATGTTGAGGTTTTTATCAGTATTTTTGTCGGAATGTAGGTATTAAAAATTAGGATTTTTGAGATATTTTGCGGGGGTTATAATTTTTAATCCGACCGTTGGATCGTGGTAATATTTGGATATGTTATACATATATAAGTTGAGTATATGTCCACAAATTTTGAACCGTTAAAAATGAAGGTATGATTTATTATGAATTTTACGAGATGACTGGTTCAGAAATTGTTGAATTTTCGGAGTTTATCATTTTGGTGGAAAATTCTAGAATTGGTGGGCCCCACTTGTGGTTGGTGAAGAAATGTGCTGAATTATATTTTAAATGTGGTAGGTGGGAATAGTAGCAGGTAAAGCCATCAGGTTGCAGGTCAAACCTACCAAAATTTTCCTATAAATAGAGGGCTAAGTTAGAATTGAAAATCACACCAGAAACATAAGCTTTCTCTCTTTCTCTCTCTAGATTATTGAGTGTATTTTGTGAGTATTTAGATACTTGGTGAGTTGCTATTTATCAGTGCAAGTTTCCTTCAGCCTTATACCGATCAGAAGTACTGCTCTTTTGAGGTAAGGGATAGTAAGGGATTGTAAGGGATATTAAGGGATTTTAAGGGTTGTTATGATTTTCAGTTTCGTAATTTTTTTGACCTTCAAAAATTCTGAAAAAATTTGAAATGATATTTTGATGAGTTTTCTTGATTGTGTCCAAAAATGGTGATTTTTGGATGTATAGATTGAGAGTTATGAATTTTATGAGAAAAGACTATTTTAAAAGTAACAGCTTATAATTCCTTGTGGTTAACTCCAAAATTGATGAAATTTTTATTGGGAGTACATGTATATGATAGAAGTATACTCTGTAAATTTCAGAATTTTTAGACAAAAGTACAATTTTTGATAAATGTCTAAATATTCGGCTATTTTGGCCATATGAAAAATAGTAAATGACTTTTAAAAATTCTGAGAAAAATATATGTTCACTATGGGACTATATTATGCTAAATCCCAGAAAAGAAATATTTTTGGAACTGATTTGGTATTTTTCATAAAAATGGTCTAGTTATGAGTAAATGAATTAAATATGTTTTGTGAAGAAAGAAAATTGGAAAATAGGATTTTATGGCTTGAGAATCCTATATGAGGTATATGCAGATTTTTGATGAGGGTTTTGGTTATTGATGATGAAATTGTAAGAGTTGACATTTTATGATGATTAAATGCATTAATTAGTAAAGTGTAAACAATTAAAATAAATTATTTATAAATTTAAGTAATGTTATTCTTTCAATATCATTATACCGAAATATTGGTATGAATTTTATTGTAGAATTTCTATCTTTTGTGTCGGGGTTACTATTTATGAGTTACTATTCACGACAAAATTGGTTTCTTTTTCTAACCAAATTATAGTTGAGTTATGAATATTACTCTTGAGATTAAAACTATGTATTGATTATATTATTTTTATCATCATATATAACATTTTTATAACACTGATGTTGAAATTCTCTTTCACTGGAGTGTAAAGATGGGTAGATTATTGGTATGATCATGACTAGGGTTCTCTTTGGCCTGTAGTGCAAAGTTGAATTGTGACTGGTATGATCATGACCATTGAATTTATAATTGAATATCTTAAGCTTAAGTGCAAAGGTGAATTGATCAACATGGTTATAATTATTATTTATATAAATTCTGAAATGATTATATATTTCTTTGAGATATGAATATATTTGGCCTGTAGTGCAAATATGAACTGTTGATGAATATCTTTGGCCTGTAGTGCAAAGATGAATTGTAGATGAATATCTTTGGCATGTAGTGCAAAGATGACATGTTGTAGAATATCTTTGGCCTGTAGTGCAAAGATGAATTATTGATGAATATCTTTGGCATGTAGTGCGAAGATGAACTGTTGTTGAATATCTTTGGCCCGTAGTGCAAAGATGGTTTATTGATGAATATCTTTGGCCGTAGTGCGAAGATGGATTTATTAGCATGATTATAAACAGGAACTGTGATTTGGTATAACCATGATCTTTGATGTTTCAGGTAAAGACAGGTGATGAAAATATTCTTCGTCCTGGGTGCGAAGAAAAATTTATAGTCACAATTATGATTATGAGTTATTCATATGATTGTGGAAAGGAACTGTTGAGTGATGTTACATGGATAAAATATTGTTGGTGGATTTTTAACATGGAGAAGATAATAGACTTTATAGTCTATTTGACTCTTCTAATGGATTGCTCGTTCCGCTGCAACTATTGTTGAAATTTTTATCATTTACCATATGTTCTAAATCTCTGATTTATTATTGATGAAGGCTATTGATAATTTAATTATCTTTAGTCATGATATTCTTTACTGAGCTAGTTGTGCTCACCCTTTTGCTTCACAATTCCTTTCAGGTAATAAGAGTGTAGCTGGGTCGAGCGGGGGTAACAAGGGAATAGAACGGTGGTCATCATTTAGTAGTTATATTTGGTGAAGAAAATAGGGTGAGGCGAACCTAACGTTGGAAGGGTGTTTTGTCACTATCATACAAGATGTCTAATGACATACAACCTCGTGTCATCATAGGACAGGGTTGTGCTCATCCACTTGCTGAGTATATCTATGGGCACTACCTATATAATCTTGGAGTTTGTTTGAAGTATAATTCTCAATTAGAGACAGTGGAGATAATGATAAGTCAAGAGAAGACTCACCATTGGGAAGAATATGATAGTAATCTTCTCATTTTTCTTTGGGGTCTATTGGGTCAACCAAGGATAATTATGTGGCCATATGATATCTATCATAACCTAGACGCGTGGCCTCCCATGTACGAAGGTTTCCTTGAGCACTTCCCAAAGATTCTAATTTCTAAAACAGTTTTTGACTATACCTTTATGTAAGGTGTTATTGTGAGGTGATGTCCACGGTTGGAACATGAGTCACATTTGGTATATATTTGTATCCAAACTCACAGCATATGTGTTGTTGTATTTTGCACAACAATTGTTGTAATAGAGTTGTAGTTATTTTCTGTACCATGTATTTGACGACTCAGAATGGGTTGGATGGAATGGACCTATTTTGGGGTCGTTACATCCACGTACAACTTATTATACCCAAGCATACCCTTTGATATACCATAAGGGTCTTAAGGAATAAGTCAAAGTATAACTCATCATACACAAGATACTATGATGATCTCAAGTCCAAGGATCACTTGTACTACTATCACTACAGGAATTCCTATTGACAGGCAAGTAAAACTCCATTAGGTATTCCTTAGTGAGCCACGTTCAGTGAACTTATTCTCTAATAAGTACCTACATACTTACTTTAGTGTCTCCACACAAATGATTATGAGATCAATCATTCTCATCCAATGAGCAAGCAACGTATGTACCAATCTATCCGGATTCACTAATCCTTAATTTAGTAATCCAACGATTGGAAACTATTTTAGTTTTAAGCTTTCTAAGAATTTAGATCTCATTAGAATGGCCATCATCATTATTATAAAAGCATTGCTTAAAACTATAGGTTTATCACATATTATAAAACAGCATCATGTAGATAATTAAAAGCCTTTAATAAATTAATACTTTTTATTAATAAATAAATAAGATTGTTAAAAAGTATATACTTTATCATCAAACATGATTGGCTTGTGTGCATACTACTTTTAATCTCCCACTTGCACTAAAGCTAATCGTCATGGTATCTCATACCCTTCTTCTCTAAGTGACGATTATCCTGCTGTTGGATGAGCTTTAGTTAATGGATATGTAATGTTGTTCTTGAGAGTTCACTATCTCTATAGTGATTTCCCATCTTTCAATGATTCTTATAATCAAATGAAAGTGCCACAACACATGTTTAGATCCAAGATGAGACGTAGGAACTATTTCTAGTTCTGTAATGAACTTTTATCCAAACAATCAACTTGAAGCTTTATTTATAGCTATATACTTTGTCTTTATCACTAAACTAGCAACTCTTTGCTGTTTGAAACCTTTCCAATTTCACTACACCACCGTTCAAGGTAACACTTTACCTTAAAGTGGATTTTCTGTCGTCTTGGTCTGTCTAAAAAACTTGAGTCTGTTAAGCCCTCTAGTTTTAATTTAGACCCACCATAAATTTTAATCACATCCTTAGTGTCGGTTAAGTACTTTAAGATATTTTTCACTGTCTTACAGTGATCTTCTCCAGAATATGACCGATCATCATCAGGTCTCGTATATTTTATTGTATACATGATTGTCACTCATGCGATCTCTCTTTTATGAGTCTATGGGGACTATTAAGAGAGATACACTCCATGGCTCATCAATATGAGACACCTCTTGGAGTTTGTCATGCTAAACGACTTTAGCATCAAATGAATATACGTTCCTTGGGTTAAGTCGAGTATCCTCTTGAATCTATCTATATAGATTTGTTTCTCCAATTAAGATACTCTTCCCAAATCATTCATGGAGAAATGTTTAGACAACTTTATCTTTACTGATTGTAGCATTGGTATGCTATTCCTTATCCGTAGTATATCAACATATAATACTAGGAATATCACAACGCTCCCACTGACCCTTTTGTACACATTAGGTTCATTCTTGTTTTTGATAAAATCAAACTCTTTTGATTATCATATCAAAACGAATGTTCCATTTTTGAGAAGATTGCTTCAATCCATTTCTCTGAGTGTCTACAACTCTTACCTCATCGTATGTAACTGGATCATCATCTTTATGATGCGTACCTCATCATCATTATCCTTGATGAATTCATACCTCCCAGGTATATTCGGTACTATTCCAGATTTATAATTCGGTTGTGGTACAATAGGTCTATCTACATGTTCCTCTTATTTGATTTATAGTATTTTGTGATTCTTGAACTCTTCAAGATGTATTATCCTTCCACTAGCCCCTTCAATGATAAACTCCTTTACCTTAGAAGGCAGCGTGTTTCGCAACAAACACATTTTGCTAAGTAGGATTATAGAACATATACCATAAACTTACTTTAGGATGTCCCATAAATTGACACTTGTCAAATCTTATCCCAAGCTTATCCTTTGAAACCTTTTAACATAAGTTGGACAACTCCTTATCTTAACATACTTAAGATTAGGAATCCTCCCTGTCAATAACTTTTATGGCGTCTTGGGGCTGGATTTTGAGATTACCTTTTCGTAGATATACAGCCATTTCTAGGACATGATCCTAGAGGGATACTAGAATGTCGGTAAAATCATTATGGACCGTACCATGTCCAACAAGGTACGATTTTTTCTTTCAGATACATCAATCAATTATTGTGTATAGGAGGCATCCATTATGAGAAAACTATTTGAGATGATCTAGAAACTCATTGCACAAGTATTCCTTCCTTGATCCAATCAAAGAATCTTAATACTTTGCCAATTTGTTTCATTTCTGAATTCTTTGAACCTTTCAAATAATTCGTACTTGTATTTTAGCAAATACAAACATTCAACTCTTTGAATGATCATCTCCTTTTCTTATACTAGTTTGTTCAATATGCAAAATTATTTTTCATGTAAGTCAAGTCCATTAAATAATATTCTAGTTCTATACAAAACATTATTATTATAAATAGAACAACAATTGTTCTTAATTATAATACCAAATATTTTATTGTCCAACAATAAAATAGAAATAATGTTTCTAACGAGAACTGGAATACAATAACAACTTATTGACTTAATAGACTTGCCCGTAGGCTGTGCTATACTATAAGTTCCTATGGCTGATGCAGCAACCTTTGCTTCATTTTCCACACATAGGATTACTTATCTTTATTTAGCTTTCTACTTTTGCTTGGTCCCTTCATAAATCTATATTTATGATAACCAAAGTCGGTATCCAATACCCAAGTAGAACCTTGACTTAAAGAAAAATTTATTTTAAATCATGAACAAATTTGTATTTGTAACCGAAACTTCACTAAGCTTCTTTGGTTAGCCTCTGCAAGATGCTTCTCGCAGTTTTTTTCCAATGTCCAGGATTATTGCAGTGGAAGCAAACTCCTTTGCTATTCGTATCAGTTTTGTTCTTATTATCCTTTATTTTTGCCTTTCTATTTACCTTCTTTGAATCGTTCTTCTTTTCAGAAGATCCTTTGGCCCCTACCAGTAAGACATGATCTTTCTTAGTTGGAAAGTGACTTTTAACATTTTTCAACATGTTAAGCAAATCAGCGAGGCTGATATCTAGCTTGTTCATATGAAAAATTCACAACAATTGTGAAAGGAGTCCGGGAGTGGGTGCAAGATCAAATCTTGGCTCAACTCTCCATCCATGACAAAGCCTATTGTCCTAATTGATCAATCAAATTGATAATGTTAAGGACTTTTATCTGTACTGTAGTGTCATCAGTCATTCTATATCGGAAGAGCTCCTTAGCTATCTAATATCTATCAGTCCTACTTTCCTCTCCATCAACTACTTGATGTGCAGGAATATAATAGGAGCATCCATAGTTTCATGCTGACGCTGAAGCACGTTACTCATGGTTATGAGAATGATGCATTGAGCCAACTGTGCATCATCTTCCCAGTTTCTAAAAGTAGCAATCTCTTCCTCAGAGGCATTGTCTGCAACCATTGCAGGGATATGCGTATTAAGGACATAAGATAGCTTTTCAGCCATGAGAACTATTCTAAAATTCTTTAACTAATCCGTTTAATTCGGTCCCATTAATTTAGCATCTAATATGCTATGCAGTGATAGTAATTTTAAATATTGTAAAATTCTTTAAATAAATTTGCAATTAACAACATTTTAACATACATTCTTTTATTAATTATCAAAATAAATTAGGTCTTGTTTTAAATTAGTATCTCCCACTATTTTTTTCAAACTATATTACCCTCAATATATATAGTTTGGCAATATCTAATTAAAGATATGCTAGTGAGAATAAGGATTCCATTTCAAATGTATATAGCCTTATGTGTGCACAACAAACTATATATAAATAAATAGGTAGACAACTCTTATCAATTACATCAACTATGTAACTCCTTGTATTTTGCCTCTTAGATCATAATGGTCAAGTATGTGCACATCCGAACTAAAATGATCTAAGTTAAGTCAGACCCAACATTTTCATATAAGTGAAGAGAAAACTACAGCCCTTGTGTGTGCACAACAAAGCAGTAATGTTCAATTCCTTATAAACATCATATGTAATAAAAAAATAACATCTTAAATATTTAATACTTGCCTTGTGTGTGCACAACAAACTCATATTAAATATTCAATACTCTATTATTTCTATCATGCTAGAAGGCGACGTTCGATATTCCAAATATCTTTGAACGTTACAACTTAATATAAAATATTTGAGGGGTTTGTTATTAATTTGTCTCATCTTGTTTAGCGCGCATGCACATATATATATATAAAATACGCGTCATAATAATTAACATGCAAAGCATATTTGCATAATATATATATATATATATATATATATATATATATATATATATATATGTATATATAGTATAAGCATACACATATAGAATACAATATTCTACCTAGATTGATTATGGACTTTTATTCTAGTTTAGTTCACTAGAGCCACCAAGTGAACCAAAAGGTCAAATCCTAGGGGTGCAAGAATTAAATTTAAATATAACTATTACATTTAAATCCCGGACTCCATTACAAACGGGTCTTCCAGCGCTCCTTGCTCCTTGATCTCCAATTCTTCAAAATTAATTCTAACTATTCCTATTACAAAACTATTTAAAATAAATAGAAACCTTGATCAGCAGTCAAGGGGAAGTACATAGGAGGGAGATAGAATTTACATTAAGAAAAATTAGAGAAGACGAGGTACGCAGACCCTATTTAATAAAATCCATATATTCACGCATCCAACTAAAATAAAATCCAATCACATTGGTCAATAGTCCATAATCAATCCCATTTATTATCATACACGTCGCCATATGCATCAATAAATAACATTCATCTAATGAATAATAAACATTCAATATATATATTGATATCATTTAATGGGTAAATTTAGTTAGTATAAAATCTAATTTTGAATCAAAATAAACTCCTTTATTTTAATCCAAATTTAAATAAAAATAAACCTCTTTTATTTTAATTTATCCAATTTTGAATAAAATAAACTATTTTATTTTAATCAAAATTCTTTAATCAAAATAAACTCATTTATTTTAATTAATTATGAAATCCAATTCTAAGTAAAAAAAAACTCTATTATTAAAGGAAACACAAATTCTCTTTCCTATTCATAAATAAACTCTTTTATTTTAAATAATATGAAATCTTATTTCACATCTAAATAAACTCTTTTATTTAAGAAAATATGGATTCAATTTCCTATTCACAAATAAACTCCTTTATTTTAGAAAACATGGAATCCAATTTTAACTCTAATTAGTTATCATGAAATTCAATTTCAACTCTAATTAGTTAGCATGGAATCTAATTTTAAGATTAAAATAAACTTTTTATTTTAATATTAAAATTATTAAAAATATTATATATATTAATCGCGTGGGAGATTCCCTTCAAATTCGCCGCATGTTAAGTAATAAATATATATATAACCGACGTAATAAAAACATGAAATGCTCCTTCTTTTTTTAAAAAAACGTGATTCCAAACATCAAGATCATGCTCCTTTTTTTTTTAAATTTTATACAACAAAATTATGCCTAATTAAATTATTCTAAACACATATCAATATGCATATCAAATTAAAATAATTAATAATTCGCATAAAGGTTTGGCTCTGATACCACTGTTAGGTTTGTAATATTCAAGAACACAATCAAATTGCACAAAATAAGCAGAAACGTGAAAAATCAGAGTTTTAAAAATTTACAAACCATATACCCGGATCATCTTTTATGCACAAACGAAAATAAAGGACGAGAATCATACCCTTGACGATCCGAGCTTCCTCAAGTACAAGTTTACCTCTAAATCCTTTTCGTGTTCAACTTGAATCCACCGGGTTGGGTTCCGTCCTTTGATCAACGTTAGCCACCCAAGTGTTTGGCTTCTAGAGGTGATCCACCAAGAAAGAATAAAGATTCAAGAAGATGGGTGTTTGGCAAAACCCTAATTTTTCTCTCTCTCATAGAAAAGGAGCACACTCTCCAACAATTAGAATTGCGTCTATTGTGAAAAAGTTAACAACAACTCTACAACCATAATAAAACTCCTCTTATTTATAGATGTAGGCAACCCTCCTTAAAAATTAAGGAATTATGTTTTATTTTAATTAATTAAATTCCTCTAATTAATTAGGCTCACAATCTTATTAGGAATAATTAATTAAACTCTTTTAATTAATTAGCCTCCTAATCTTATTAGGATATATGAGAGTACTTTTATTAATTAATTCCCAAACTCCTTTAGGAATTAAATAATAATAATAGTAAAAATAATAATAATAAGACCCCTCTTATTAATTTATATTTAATATTTCTAAAATATTAAATAATAAATATTAAGCTATTTAATTTATTCTATCACCATAGATTAAATTAAATATACTTAACTTATTATTACGATTATGACATTAACTTCTTTAATAATTATTCTTCCTTTTATGGTGTGACCCTTTAGGTTCTCCATATTAAACCGGTTGTGAATAAATCAATTAGAACAATTCTAATCTTATTTAAATAAATAAATTAATAATTTATTTAAATAAATAATATTTATGCTACAATAGGGATAAGCCTCCCTAGCGATTAACGACTTTTCAGATAATATAGATTTTAATATTAATTATAAAAGAACCTTTGAGTAAACAGTTACCGCACAATTCAATCCTTCAACCACACAATGTCCCAATTAAATATAAGACATGGAATTACTGTCAAGTCTTAATTTATTTAATTATATGTATTTCGACTCTTAAATGCACAACACCAAATAATACAAATTAGAAACTCATTTCTAGTTTCATTCTGCCTTGGCCAATGACTACTGAGTTGTCATTTATCGAATCACATAGGACATTTCTCTTCTTTTACTAGAAGTGGTAGATTCTTTATTGATCATACATTATCGCCACGTACAACTTATTATACCCAAGCATACCCTTTGATATACCCTAAGGGTCTTAAAGAATAAGTTAAAGTATAACTCATCATACACATGATACTATGATGATCTCAAGTCCAAGGATCACTTGCACTACTATCACTACAGGAATTTCTATTGACAGAAAAGTAAAACTCCATTAGGTATTCCATAGCGAGCCACGTTCAGTGAACTTATTCTCTAATAAGCACCTACATACTTGCTTTAGTGTCTCCACACAAATGATCTTGAGATCAATCATCCTCATCCAATGAGCAAGCAACCTATGTACCAATCTATCCGGATTCACTAATCCTCAATTTAGTAATCCAATGATTGGGAACTATTTTAGTTTTAAACTTTTTAAGAATTTAGATCTCATTAGAATGATCATCATCGTTATTCTAAAAGCATTACTTAAAACTATGTGTTTATCACATATTATAAAATAACATCATGTAGATAATTAAAAGCCTTTAATAAATTAATACGTTTTATTAATAAATGAATAAGATTGTTACAAAGTATATGCTTTATCATCAAACATGATTGGGTTGTGTGCATACTACTTTCAATTGGCCCATAGTGCATTGATGGACAGTTATTGGCATGATCATGACCATTGATGAATACACGAATATCCTTGGCCCGTAGTGTATGGATAATTTGTGGTTGTGATACTAATGAATATCCTTGGCCGTAGTGCAGGGATGATGTGGATTATTTATTAAGCTGAGTCTCAGCGATAAAAGTGATGAAACACCTTTTAAATCATAAAAGATTGCAGATTTTATTCTCTACTTGACTCATTTAATGGATTGCTTGTTCCGCTGCAGTTCAACTTGATGTTTGTTATATTGTATCAGTTTAACACTGTTGAAGGCTAACGATAATTTATTCAGCATTATCTTAGTCATAATATTTCTTACTGGGTTAGTTGAGCTCACCCTTTTACTTTCTTTATTCTCTTCAGGAAATGAGAACGTAGTAGGGACTAGTCGGGGAACGGAGTGACGGTCCAGATCATAGCATTAGTAGTCCTCACTATTCTATGAAATAGTGTGATAATAAATGTACTGAGGACTTATTTTGAGTTTGAATACTGTCTAGAATACAATATTTGTATTAAAACTCACAGCTCATGTTGTATATTTAAGATTGTATTTGTATTCTGTACCATATATTTGGTGACTCAGAATAGGTGATGTATACCTATTTTAGGGGCGTCACAGGTCATTTGAGCGTAGATGCTATGAGTGCGCTATTGAGTGAGCCCATACCAGCTGATGTCAGAGTCAGGGATCACATTCTTCGGCGATTGTTCTTGATGATCATTAGGGGCTGCTTAATAGCAGATAACTCTTCTACGGTGTCGTTTGCTTTGATTAGCGCCACGCGACATGTGGACAG
This sequence comes from Panax notoginseng, assembly GCA_016801055.1. Classification (NCBI taxonomy): domain Eukaryota; kingdom Viridiplantae; phylum Streptophyta; class Magnoliopsida; order Apiales; family Araliaceae; genus Panax; species Panax notoginseng. The sequence continues at coordinate 41,367,062 of CM029012.1, forward strand.
TATTGGAGAGTATGATTGGGGCTCCTACACCTTTGCCTATTTCCTTAGGGCATGCATATGCGCTCGTAGGGCTTGATCGAGGCTTGGTTAGGATTTTACCCATTTCTACTGGTAAGTATTTCTCTTATCATTTACCTTGTACATGTTAAGAGTGTTAACTGACAGCTGATGTTTGCTTTTGTGTTTGCAATTTTGGGCCTATGAGAGGCTCCCATATTTATGTCCTATGAGTGTATTAGGGTTGGATACCTACCCACGATGACGGCGATGGCATCATTCTATACTGGCGGAGGTCCCCGTAGCTGAGGGTTTCACTCGTTGTTGCCTACAGTTGGAGTTGTTGACAGCGGATGTCATCACATGGATTCCATATCCTGGGGAGCATTTGGCTATTGGATTTGAGGATGGGTACCCGACTGGTGTCGAGTACGTGATTTCCACCCGTAGGGTTCCTATCTTCACAGATGGAGGATGAGAGCTCTATTTAGGAGAGTGTGCTATTTGGAGCACCACAGGAGAGATCCGTATACCGATCTTGCCTCTTGTAAGGCGTTATTGGCTTGTGTCGCAGTCACCCGTCATTGATATCCCTTTGTTGGGTGTTGATGGTTTTGCATTGTCAGAGGGTCATTGCACTCAGGATGTATTCTAGCATCGGTAGATCCCTCGTACCATTGGAACCTGTGATAACCCGGGATTTCAAGTAATCTGAATTTTATGAATAATTTTTTTATTAATATTAATATTAATTATCAATATTATGCTGTGTATCTGTGATACGAGTTTTGAGAATTAGTCAATTTGTGTATTGACTGAGAAATAAGAGTAGAGTTGTGCTTAATGGAGAATAAAAACCCTAACCCTAAGTCCTGATAGGGATTCGATAGAAAATATAATTAAAATAATATTGATGAGTGCGTGTTTGTACTGTATGGTATTATTGATCAATGATTGATCGGGTAGGGTACAATATTAGTAAACCCTAATAAGGGATTAGAAACCCTAATCTCAAGATTAGAAATCCTAACGCATAGTTAGGAACCCTAATTGAAACTCAGGAAATCTTAATTTTTAATTTAGGAATCCTAAACCCTAATTAGGAAACCCTAACCCTGATTGGTAAGCCTTAAATTGATTAGTAACCTGTAATATAATTAGGAAACATTAATTATATTGTAGAAATCTTGATTTTCTATTTTAAAACCCTAATTTAGAAAATCCTAGAAGTTAAGGGTGTAAAACCTAAGGGTTAGAACCTTAGGGTTAAACCCTAAGGGTTTGGACAATTACCAAGATGCCATTAAAATTTTATGTTCAAAGTCTAAAATACCCTTTACTTAGATTTTTAGTAAAAGGATTTGCAAATCTAGTGAGTCATCACTTAAGAGTTATCCCATGTGCTAGAAATAAACTCCAATCTTATCCAAATGGACACCTAGCATGCCTAGATTCATTGCATCTAATGATTATAAAAGATTAAGAGAGAGAAAGTTACTAAAGTTTGCTTAATTGCTATCTTACTCTCAACAAACTCTCTCTCTCTCTCTCCCAACCTCCGAAATCCCTAAGTGAATCAGTCACTAACCAAGCCTTTAGATCACCAAAATCAGTTAACGAGATCAAGGATCAAAGATTGGACAAGAGAGGTGTAAACCCTAACTCACCATTTGATCTTGTATGCTAAGAAAAATTTTGTGTTTATGTGTTTATATTTGGGTTTAAGAATGTTTTATGATGATCTAACATAGATCCATAGCAACAAAATACTTTAAAATGATGATTTTCAAAAACTGCTCAAGAACAGTCATAGTGGTCTGACAAGCTAAAGTCAGAGCCCATAGATTTTTCCCTGCTTTTGATTTTGTTTGTTTTATGTTTTGGATCGGTAGTCTGGTATGAGATCTTTGTTCTGCAAGTGAAATAACAGTCAGTTAATGTCTAGATTCCATGTTATTATTGGTCAAAATCCGTTGACCGGGCATGACCAGGCAAATTCTGGGTAACCTAGAAAGCCTTTTTCAGTGTCTGACAACATTTTGTGAGGCCCAGATCTGTCTGATATTATGATACTTAATGATGTACTGGTAACAAGTTTGTACCTTGTTAGATGGACTATAGATCCTGACCTTTAGATCCCTTAAAAAAATCAACTGATCGTAAGTGGTCAAACCAGACCACTCGGTCACGGTTTGATTTTCTGAAAAACCCAGAAATAGTTTGCACATAGTTTCTGGCATCCTTTGACCGGACTTAATCAGGAGAATGTGTTGTTGTTTAGTTGATCTATTGTTATATTAATGTTCCTTGTTATGTATACTACATGTACGAACCATAAGATCACATAAATCATAACTGGAACCTAAATTAATTTGGGCTGGAAAGTGGTACCCTGAAGCTGCCTGTGTTTCTGGGTTACCTAGAAAGCCCAGGAGCTGTCTGACAGCAACTTTGAATGATCATATCTTGATGATATGTTGTGGTATGACTTTGGAGTTAGTTGATGATTGTAGTGTTACACAAACACTACACGATCACAGTTCAAGCTAGCCCAGAACCTGATTACATTGAGAATCAAAGGCGATCAAAGTTGACCCCTTGAACACAAACTGTCAGTGTTCTTGAGCACCAAGAACACCTACAGCGACGCTTTGTGTCGCTATAGCCTTTAACGACAGTTTTAATTATATTTAATTTCTGATTTTCTGAAAATTAATTAAAAATTGAAAATAAATTCTAAAAATTACAAAAATAGTTTTAAAAATTATTTTAAATTCTGAAAATAACTTTTAATTATTTGGGACATTTTTCATTAATATTTATAATTATTTGAATATTAATGATATTTAATTTATTTAATTAGTGTATTAAATAAATTAGAGATAAATAATTTTTAATATTATAAAAATTATTTTAAATAAGAATAAAGTGTTTAAAAATATTTTGAGTTATAAAATGTAACTTTTAATATTTTTGAGTAATTTTTGTTAATAATTTAATATTAATGATAATATATTTATTTAATTATTATGTTAAATAAATGAATTAAAACTAGTTTTATTGATTTAAAAATCATTTCAAAATAAGAAAAATGATTTAAAAAAATATTTTAATTTATGATTAATGACTTTTAATATCTTGGTAATAATTTTATTAATATTTAAATATTAATGGTGATGATTTAAAAATAATTTTAATTCTTTTAAAAATTATTTAGGTAGAATATTGATGATTTGAAAATATTTTAAGTTATTAATAATAACTTTAATATTTTGACAAGTATGTTATTAATATTTTAATATTATTAAATATTAATGATAATAGAATTAATTCGTATTTAAATTATTTAAAAATGATTACGGGGTTTGAAAAGTTATTATAAATTATAATATTTATTTGAAAATTATTAAAAGCTCCCGAAAAATATTATAAACGATATTTGACTTATCTAAAATAATATTGAAGCTTTGAAATCGAGTTTAAATGACAATAAATGTGTTAATTGTCGGATATGGTGATCAATATACTGAGGTGAGACCGAAGTCCAACTAGACCGAACTAGTTAGACTTGATAAGTGTTTATATAAGTATTAAACACTAATGTGGCTATGTGGTAATGTGACTAGGAGAAAGATTGACTGTAAATTACAGTGATACGTGTTATAAATGATTGTACTAATTGTGAGACCGATATTGTGATTATAGGTCTTTCAAACGCAGAAAAGTTTATTGTGTAGCAGTAATCAACGGAGAAGGCAAGTTTCCTAACTCAACCTTGAGTTATATCTATTTAAATACTATGGTGGTTAATTATTGTTGATTAGACCACGTCCAAGCATTTATTGTTGATTATTCGCAGTTAGTGCATGTTTATTAATTCAAATTGAATTAGTAATTCTGAGAATATACTTGTAGAATAATTGTTGTTGGATATTCACATCCATAGAAGCTATTATTGATTTCTAATAGTACAGTTAAATTATGTCTATTGTTTAATTGTATTGAAACATGTCTTAGCTAATTTTTTTGGCTAGACGAATAATTGTTAGAACTTGATAGGTTTGAGAAGAGAAGAGAAGAGAAGAGAATTCAATTATTATTGATAGATCAATACCAGTTGTTTCGGCTAGATCGAAAAAGAAAACTTGATAGGTTTGAGAAGAGAAGAGAAGTGATTAGATATTAAAATTTTTGTATTTCGTTGTTAAATCAAATTCTGATTCAAAGACTGAGAAGAACAATGTTTTATATAAAGGGAACATATTTGGTCGTATATTTGGCAATTGCATGCGTTTTGAGTATTATGCATAATATACGGTATAATGAAGCTGATCACTTTATAGACTTGCAGAGGGGTATAATTTAATCTTTATGGTTATCTGATACACCTGGGTATATCAAAGTCTAAACTTTGATAGTTACTCGAGAAGAGAAGTTCAAGATCCAACGGATCGCTCAACATAAATCTGGAAATCATTCCACTTTGTTATTGCGTAGAATTAATTCTTGATTATTCATTAGAATATCGCAAAAACTTTGAAAGCGTTGTACTCTTTCATTATCAGATTATTTTGTTGCCTAGAATGCAGGAAGACTTTTTATTGATTAATGAATTGTTCAGCTATTTTAAAGTTCCTCGAACTTTGGTGTCATTCTATCAAAATAGATAGTCTATTATTCTGATACTTATACATTCATTGTATATATTAACTTGCGTGGCAATTTGTTTCTCACCCTTACTAAATTGAACTTTTCAGCTAGGGACGAAGTGGCAGGAGGTGCTGTGAAGAACAAAGGCAAAGGCATAGTGATAGCATCGTTTTATGAACATTATTATTATGTTATATTTATGAACCCTTTTTGTATAACTAAAGGGTATCTGTGATGATGACAGATTGGCTAGCCTGTGTCCGAGATCCGACTAATGTGACACAGATTGACAGCTTGACCCAACGACTGGACCGGGCACATTTCTTTATCTGGCATTTGGGCAGAGATCCGGTAGAGGTAGATTCGTTTGATCCTTCCAGCGCAGGAGCTGACCCCTCAGATGACCCATTTGGCTTTGCCGGTGCAGATCCTCCTTTGTATAGGCCTGACATCCATGTTGATAGAGATCTAGTGACTCAGGAGGAGTTACATCAGGTGGACATGATTGATGATGTATATATTGACACCATTATCTTCTTCTGATGTGTATTCTCGTTATCTCTTTTTGATAGGCTTCTGTTAGCTATTGGGTGGTTGTGCCCTATTCTCGTTATATCTTTTGATAGGCCTCTATTAGTAGTAGGGCGTCTGTGCCCTATTTCCCTATATTTTTAGATGTACAGAGATGATGTATATAAATGATGATATATTGAGGAATGTGTGTACAGTTTTCCATTCCCTATATCATATTGCCATCTATTATTTGTTATGCATGTATCATGTTATGCATATGTGTGTATGTCCAGAGATATTTAACATTGACCCCTGGATGATATTATGATACGACCCATATAGATGTCTTCTTCGACAGTCAGCCGCATAGATCACACCCCACCATTATTGGTGGCATCCCATCTGAGATATTGGTATGATAGTATGTCACCCTTAGATAGGGTCACCATAGATCAGCTGTTGCAACATATACCATGACCCTTTTGATGTTTTAGGTTCCAACAGGATTTGTGGAGGGCATGCTGGAGCACTGGGTACCGTAGAGACAAGTTTTTTAGTTTGGGACCTAGGAGTTAACTTTGACTTTAAAGGAGTATGCACGTTTGATGATGCTGCCACTTGGCAGACCTTACGTGCATATGGCCATTGGTGACATAAGCCGTCAGTTTATGACTTTTACCGGGCTGAGGCGGAGAGTTGTGCAGGATGAGATCACATCTGGCCACGTAATATCCTAGCATTTTCTGATTGACAGATTTGGCTGTGAGGACAACTATGCTCGATATTCTGGGGAGTTCACCATACCAGAGGACCAGTGGCATTTGGCCAGAGTGGATGCATTGATGTTGTGTGCATTATCATATGTGTACATGCCACGATACATGGATGAGTTGGACATCGGCGTTATTATGACAGTGAGAGCTCTCAGGGAGGGTCGCACCATTATTATGATGATTATGGCAGAGACACTGAGGTCGGCCACATTTTGCAGTACTTACCCTGCAGGGGTATTCACAGGTAGTTCGATCATGCTGTACGTGTGGTTTATGTCACACTTGAGACCGATTGGCACATTCAGACGACACGGGTATTGTTTCACCCATGAGATAGCTATGTTGTATTCCTTTCAGCCTACGGAGTGTACAGATCCTACATCTTGGTCCATTTTCTTAGTCGGGATTGTAGATCCGTTTGCTTTCTTGTCATGTTCAGGGCTCAGTTCACCCTACAGTTTCATCACTCATGCTCCGGGCATGGATTATCTCCCTCTGGTTGATTTAAGGGGCATGACTACCTACCACCCACTGGCCATGATATCACAGTTTGACCATTTGTAGGACTTTCATCCTTATGATGGGGCGTTAGGTCAGTGCTTAACTTCTCGCCATCTATCAGCAGAGGACCAATCCCGTGTGTATGCTTATTGGGATCAGCGTGAGATAGCTACTTTTTCTGTTAGCCATCCGGGTTATTCGCTAGAGTATTCTACGTGGATGGAGACAGAGACTTCATCGGCTACAATAGTATCCACAGTGCCGAGCATTACTTTAGATGGTGGGGAGCCCATGGAGGACATTGATTCTCACACCGTGGAGGAAGCATTTACTGGGTTGCCAGCAGCTCTCTTAGATTCTCCCAGTACTAGCACTGTCGTGATTCAGCATTCAGCACAGTACTTTGAGCAGAGTCTTCATCTGATAACCTTTGAGAGAGATCAGGCTAGAGCCCTAATGTTGACAGCTCTTGATGGGACAGACGCAGCTCTATTAGAGAGGGACGAGGCATTAGCTCGCAGAGATGCCACTGTTGTTGAGTGGGATAAGGCTAGATCAGCTAGAGATGTAGTGATAGTTGAGCGTGATAGAGCCATATCTACCCAGGATGTAGCCATCACAGATAGTACTATAGTGAGGTCCCTTACCACTGGCATGCTTGCCGAGATGAGTGCATATATCGATGAGCATTGCGTCACCATGCATATGGCCTCGGACTTGCTGACTCGTGTGGATATCCTTGTACAGGAGACCACAACATTACTTCCTTCTCTTGAGAGAGATGCCATGTTAGATCTGCTAGCTCGTATGCATACTGATCTGTAGATAGCCTTGTATTTTCCTGCACATACTAGCTTAGCCATTTTGTCATGTACAGTTTACATTGTGTATATTAAGCAATAGTATATATAGCAGGAAAATATATATTTTTGATCACTTCCCTTTTTGACATGCATGGATACTTGCTCGATATTTGCCTGCTTCTTCAGGGCTTATGATCTTGATGTATTTTGAATTCCTCCTTACTGGATGGACATTGAGTTGTCTTTGGATAGTTCAGAATTGATCATGGATCTGTGTATATCCCTACCATCTTTGGTGTCTTGGGACTAGTTTCTGTATGGAAATGTGGAGAGGAGTGTGGCTTTCCTCTCTGAGATTGACCGTACCACAGATGGTCACCAGTACTCCTATTTAGGAAGAGCCTAGTTAATTCCATCTCTTATGGATTGGTGTTGCTCTTTGAGGTACAACTGCAGCTTAGATGGTCGCCAAATCTCCTATTTAGGAGGAGTTCAGATAATTCCATCCCTTTGGTCTGAAGTCAATGAAATGTGACGGATTGAAGTTTAATCTTATTACCGTTAACAAGTATTTATATTTTCGTAGGGGGTGAAACCGAACCATGAATGGCTGCCTACATACTCCTGTTGAAGAGGAGATCAGGTCTGCATAGTTCGAACCTAGTGTAAGAGGTTCAACGCTGTTTATGGTAGAAAAGGGTGTAGGAATATTTTTGTTATTTTTGTTTTTGTAAGGAAAAGGGTGTAGAAGTGTTTTTGTTGTTTTTATTTTATTGCTACTGGGCCATATAAAATATGGTTGCCTACGTACTCCCATGTATCAAGGAGCCCATGTATCAAAGAGATCAAGTCGACGTAGTTTGCCCCTCAGGACGAGTTGAAAAATGTGATCCCATGTGCAAGGTAAACTGCGGGGAAGAAAGATTAATCCCATGTACAGGTCAAATTGTGGGGAAGAAAGTTTAATCCCATGTGCAAGATAAACTGCGAGGAAGAGAAAGTTTGATCCTAGGTTGAGGATAAACTGCAGGTGTGAAAAGTTTGATCCCATGTTTGGGGGGACAAACTATAAATGCAAGAGGTTTAATCCCTAGTGGGATGACCAAAGTTGTAAGAGCGTAGTGAAGCCAGGCTACTGGCTTAAAGAGTATGTTTCCCTGAGGGGCAAAGTGTGGAAAAGAGTTGTATGTGGTAAAGGGTTAAAGAACTGGAATGACTGGCGATCTGATGATCCAATACCAGGATATTTGTTTAATGGTAACTTCAGACATAGTACCATTTCACGGTGTCCGAGTTAATGAGTTGTGGAAATTCATCACCATCCATTTCCTGCAATTCGAGCGCACCTCTTGTCAATACCTCCTTGACAATAAACGGGCCGTCCTAGTTAGGACCAAATTTTCCCTTAGACTGATCTTGGTTGTCTAGTATTTTCTTTAAAACCAAGTCATGTTGCCTGAATTGCCGTAGTCAGACTTTTTTGTTATAGGATCTGGCGATCCTTTGTTGATATAACTAACCATAGAAGATAGCCGCAGTTCGCCTTTCATCTATTATAGACAATTAGTGATACCTGTCTTGTACCCATTGGTCTTCATCCAGCTGAGCATCTATCAACACTCTGAGGGATTCCATTTCTACTTCTATGGGGAGTACTGCTTCCATCCCATAGGTTAATGCGTAGGGGGTCGCCCCAGTTGAAGTACGCATTGACGTTCTATAGGCTAGCAGAAAAAGGCAATAGGTCAGACCATCCTTTGTGGTTGGCGGATATCTTTTGCATGATCTTCTTGATGTTTTCGTTAGTCGCTTCAACAACACCATTCATCTTTGGACGGTAGATGACGGAGTTAAGGTGTTTGATGTGGAATTTACTGCATAACTCCTCCATCATTTTGTTGTTGAGGTTCTTAGCATTGTCTGATACAATCACCTCTAGTTGTCCATATTGACAAATGACATTGTTTCTGGTGAAAGCAATGATGACTTCTTTGGTAACCATGAGGAAGGAGGCTGCTTCTACCCACTTGGTAAAGTAGTCGATCATGGTGAAGATAAAGTGATGTCCATTAGTGGTTTTAGGCTCGATGGGCCCGATCACATCCATTCCCAAAATTGAGAAGGGCCAAGTCGAACTCATATTGTGGAGCTCCCGTGGAGGAGCATGGATAGCATTCCCATGAATTTGGCACTGATAACATCTCTTGACGTGGTCATTGCAGTCAGCCTTGAGAGAAAACCAATAATGACCTATTCTAAGGATCTTCTTTATAAGTAAAGGGCCACTCATGTGTGGGCCACATACTCCACCATGGACCTCATCCATGAGTCTCTGAGCTTGATCCTTATCCAGGCATCTGAGGAGACCTAGTCCTTCATCTCTCTTATAAAGTGCATCTCCACTCAGATAAAATTTCATAGCTAGTCGATGAATCCGCCTTTTCTCAGTCAGGCTTGCCTCAGCGGGTGTAGATCCATCTCGTAAGTACTCCTTGATATGCTGATACCAAGGTTGTTGGATGGGAGGTAGCTCATCCGATACTTCTCCAACATAGTTCCCATAGGTTGGTGATGTGATGCTTGGTATGTGTTCCTTGTCAGGTATGTGAATCAAGGAGGCCAAAGTTACTAATGTGTCTATGAAGTCATCCTATTACGAGGAATATATAGAAAGCAGATCTCTTCGAACTCTGAAGCCAACTGTAAAAATTGCCGATGGTAAGGCAGCAAATGTAGCTCTTTGGTTTGATAGATTCCCGTGGATTGTTTGACTACCAACTATGAATCACCAAAGACAGTTAACCACCTGATACCCATTGAACGGGCAAGTTTTAGCCCCATAATACAACCTTCATACTGAGCTGTGTTGTTGGTGCTGATAAACTATAATTTGATGGCGACAGGATACTGCTCCCCCGTATCGGATACTAGAACTGCTCCAGCTCCAGAACCTTCCATATTAACATCTTCATCAAAATATATGTTCCATGTTTGACGTGTATCATACTGATGGTGTTATTGAATTGCCATTACCCTTCATCGGGGAAGTAAGTTTCCAAGGGATTGAAATCCCCTGAAGGTGCAGCGGCCAATTGATCCGCAATTCCTTTGTGGCTGACTAGAAATCCTAGCAACTTGCCTGATTTAACGCCAAAGTCACACTTAGCTGGATTCAACTTCAAATTGCACCTACGCAACCTATTGAAAAGCTTTTTGAGATGGTCTAAGTTGTCTTGCTCCCTTCGGGATTTGGCAATGATGTCATCCACGTAGATCTTTGTCTTCTTATGCATTAAGTCGTGGAAAAGAGCCGTCATAGCTCTTTGATAGGTAGCTCCGGTATTGATGAGGCCGAACGACAACCGTCTACAGCAAAAGGTTTCCCAAAACGTGATGAATGCAATTTTCTCATGATCCTCTTCAGCAACCATGATCTGATGGAACCCCGCGAAGAAATCAGCGAAGGAGTACATGCCGTATTGAGCAGTATTGTCAATGAGAATGTGGATAAATGGCAGGGGAAAGCTATCTTTAGGGCAAGCTTTATTCAGATCCCGATAATCCACACAAACTCGCACCTTTCCTCCAGGCTTAGGCACGGGAACGATGTTGGATATCCATTCAGGATATGTGAACACCATGATAATACCAGCTTGAAATTGTTTCATAATTTCTTCTTTCACCTTTAAGCTCCACTCAGATTTCAATCGTCTGAGTTTCTGCTTGACTGGCTTGAATCCCTCTTTGATGGGAAGGCGATGAAGGATAATGTCAGTGGACAAACCCACCATGTCTTCATAAGACCATGCAAACACATCTTGAAATTGGGTTAGTAGCGTAACCATGTAATTCCTCTAGTTTGGGGTAAGGTCTGAACCAATCTGGATTAACTTAGGGTTTTCTAAGGTTCTGAGATTGAAAGAGGTGGTTTGATCAAGGTTGGGTTTAGGTTTGTCTTCGACCCATTCTTTGATCTCCGGAGGCACCTCAATGTCCCCTTATATTTCCATCAAGTCTGAGTCCACCTTTTCATCAAAGTTACAATCCTTGTGGAGAAGAGGTATCTTATCAGCAAGTACATGCATATCTAAGTTCAGAGTCCTGAAATAAAATATACTTTCACTTAATATATATAAAACTGTTTAATCATACATAATGATAGCATATACGGACAAAACAATTGCGAATACTGTACAGAAAAGTAAGCAGTTATGATATCTACAGGGCAAAAAGAAGTCCTGCCCATTTTACCCTTGTCGACCAATGCAAGGAGTGCTGCTCCAATTGGCAAGGGCAAAGTCCTGGTGGACAGCAGTAATGGAGGGGTTGTCATCGCCCTCCTTCTCCCGAATGATGACCATAATAGAGTATCAGTTAATTATTATAAGTTTGTTGTGTCACCACAAGGCTTATCTTAATTCTTTGAGATGTTAATTTTATCACATTTGATGCTTATAAAGAAAATTGAACAATGTTGTTTTGCTGTGTCACCACAAGGACAATGTTTTTCTTTTTTGAGTATATGGAAGTGCTAGATTGTACTTAACTTAGATAATTTTGATTCGGATGTGCCACCACTTGATCAAAATAATCTAAGAGACAAAATAAAAGGAGTTACATGATGATGTAATTGACAAGAGTTGTCTACCTATTTATTTATATATAGTTTGTTGTGTCACCACAAGGCTATATACATTTGAAATGGGATCCTTATTCTCACTAGAAAATCTTTAATTAGAGTTTACTGAACTATATTAGTGAAGGTATTATAGTTTGAAGAAAATAGTGGGAGATACCAATTTAAAAACAAGGCCTAAATTATTTTGGTAATTAATAAAAAAATGTATGATATAATGTTGTTAAATTACAAATTCATTTACAGAATTTTACAATGTCTAAAATTACTATCACTGCGTAGCATATTAGATGCTAAATTAATCGGACCGAATTAAACGGATTGGTAAAGGAATTTAAGAATAGTTCTAATGGCTGAAAAGTTATCTTATGTCTTTAATATGCCTATCCCTGCAATGGTTGCGGACAATACCTCTGAGAAAGGGATTGCTACTTTTAGAAAGTGGCAAGATGATGCACAGTTGGCTCAATGCATCATACTCGCATCCATGAGTAACGAGCTTCAGTGTCATCATGAAACTATGGATGCTCCTACTATACTCCTGCACATCAAGTAGTTGATGGTGACGAAAGTAGGACTAATAGATATTAGATATCTAAGGAGCTCTTCCGATCTAGAATGACCAACGACACTACAATACAAACACATGTCCTAAATAAAATCAATTTGATTGGACAATTAGGACAACATGTTTTATCATGGATGGAGAGTTGAGCCAATATTTGATCTTGCAGTTACTCCCAGACTCCTTCTCACAATTGTTGTGAATTTTTCATATGAACAAGCTAGATATCAACTTCGCTGATTTTCTTAATATGTTGAAAAATGTTGAGAGTCACTTTCTAACCAAGAAAGACAAAGTCTTACTGGTAGGGGCCAAAAGATCTTCTGAAAAGAAGAACAATTCAAAAGAAGGTAAATAAAAAGGAAAAAACAAAGGATAATAAGAACAAAACTGATACGGATAGCAAATAATTTTGCTTCCACTGCAATAAGCCAGGACACTTGAAAAGAAATTGAGAGAAGCATCTTGCAGAGCTAACCAGAAGAAGCTTAGTGAAGCTTCGGTTACAAATATAGTTTTTGTTCATGATTGAAATAAATTTTTCTTTAAGTCAATGTTTTACTTGGATATTGGATACCGGCTTTGGTTATCATAAATATAGATTTATGAAGGGACCAAACAGAAGTAGAAAGCTAAACAAGAGACAAGTAATCTTATGTGTGGAAATGAAGTAAAGGTTATTGCATTAGCCATAAGAACTTATTGTTTAGAATTGCCTATGGGAAAGTCTATTAAGTCAATAAGTTGTTATTGTATTTGAGTTCTCGTTAGAAACATTATTTTCATTTTGTTGTTGGATAATGAAATCTTTGGTATTATATTTAAGAATACTTGTTGTTCTATTTATAATAATAATGTTTTTATAGAACTGGAATACTACTTAATGGATTTTTGTACTTGACTTATATGAAAAATTATTTTGCAAATTGAACAAACTAGTATTAGAAAAGGAGATGATCATTCAAAGATTTGAATGTTTGTATTTGATGAAATACAAGTATAAATTATTTGAAAGGTTCAAAAAATTCAAAAGTGAAACTAATTTGAAAAGTATTAAGATTCTTTGATTAGATCGAGGAAGGAATACTTGTGCAACAAGTTTCTAGATCATCTTAAATAGTTTTCTCACAATAGATGTCTATTAATATCCTATAATTGATTGATGTATCTGAAAGAAAAAATTGTACCTTGTTGGACATGGTACGGTCCATAATGATTTTACCGACATTCCAGTATCCCTCTGGGGTCATGCCCTAGAAATGGTTGCATATCTACGAAAAGGTAACCTCAAAATCCAGCCGCAAGACTCCATAAAAGTTATGGACAGAGAGGATTCCTAATCTTAAGTATGTTAAGATAAGGGGTTGTCCAACTTATGTGAAAAGGTTTCAAAGGATAAGCTTGGGACAAGATTTGACAAGTATAGATTTGTGTGACATCCTAAAGTAAGTTTAGGGTATATGTTCTATAATCCTACTTAGAAAAAGGTGTTTGTTGTGAAACACATTACCTTTTAAGATAAATGTGTTTATCATTAAAAGGGCTAGTGGGAGGATAATAGATCTTGAAGAGTTCAAGAACCACAAAACACTATAAGTCAAATAAGAGGAACCTATAGATAGAACTATTGTACCACAACCGAATCATAAATCTAAAATAGTACCGAAGATACTTGGGAGGTATGGATTCATCATGGATGATGATGATGAGGTACATATCATAGAAGATGATGATCTAGTTACATATGATGAGGTAAGAGTTATAGAAACTAAGAGAAATGGATTGAAGTAAGCTTCCCAAAAATGGAACATTCGTTTTGATAAAACAAATCAAAAGAGTTTGATTTTATCATAAATAAGAATGAACCTAATGTGTACAAAAGGGTCAGTGGAAGCATCGTGACATTCCTAATATTAAATGTTGATATACTATGGATAAGGAATGACATACTAATGCTACAATTAGTAAAGATAAAGTTGTCTAAACATTCCTCCATGAATGATTTGGGAAGAGTATGTTAATTGGGGATACAAATCTATATAGATATATTTAAAAAGATGCTCGGTTTAATCCAAGAAACGTATATTTATTTAATATTAAAGTTGTTTAGTATGGCAAACTCGAAGAAATGTCTCATGTTGATGAGCCCTTGAATGTATCTCTCTTAATAATCCCCATAGACTCCTAAAAGAGAGATCGCATAAGTGACAATCATGTATACAATGAAATATACGAGACCTGATATTGATCGGTCATATTCTGGAGAAGATCACTATAAGACAGTGAAAAATATCTTAATGTACTTAATCGACACTAAGGATATGATTAAAATTTATGGTGGGTCTAAATTAAAACTAGAGGGTTTGACAGACTCAAGTTTTTTAGACTGACCAAGACGACAGAAAATCTTCTTTAAGGTAATGCATTACCTTGAAAAGTGGTGCAGTGAATTGGAAAGGTTCCAAACAGCAAAGAGTTGCTGGTTTTGTCATAAAGACAAAGTATATAGCTGTAAATGAAGCTGCAAGTTGATTATTTGGATGAAAAGTTGATTACAGAACTAAGAATAGTTCCTAAGTCTCATCTTGGATCTAAACATGTGTTGCGGCACTTTCATTTTATTAAAGGAATCATTGAAAGATGGAAAATCACTATAGAGATAGTGGATTCTCAAGAATAACATTACATATCTATTAACTAAAGCTTATCCAACAGAAGGATAATCATCACTTAGAGAATAAGGGTATGAGATACCATGATGATTGGCTTTAGTGCAAGTGGGAGATTGAAAGTAGTATGCACATAAGCCAATCATGTTTGATGATAAAGCATATACTTTGTAACAATCGTATTCATTTATTAATAAAAAGTATTAATTTATTAAAGACTTTCAATTATCTACATGATGCTGCTTTTAATATGCGATAAACCCATAGTTTTAAGTAATGCTTTTAGAATAATGATGATGATCATTTTAATGAGATATAAATTCTTAGAAAGCTTCAAACTAAAATAGTTCTCAATCGTTGGATTACTAAATTAGGGATTAGTGAATCTGGATAGATTAGTACATACGTTGCTTGCTCATTGGAAGATGATGATTGATCTCATGATCATTTGTGTGGAGACACTAAAGCAAGTATGTAAGTGTTGTCGACGTCGGGTTTTTTATTTGTCCCATTTCGTTACCTATTCTTTTGTGTTCTCATTTTAGGTGAGATTTGTTTGAAAAAACAAGTGAAAAAGGTCCGACATGTGTAATGTCGACGATTGGACTATAAGAGTCGCCAGTTGGTTTTTAAACTGGTTGTACCAATACAACCGAGAAAAGGTTTGCACATGGACCCAGTGATATGACACTGCTAAACGGGTCGGTGAAACCGAGATTCAATTAGGGTCCGGGGACTTGCTTATGCGGAGGGAAGGTGTTAGGCACCCTCCGACATCCGTGTTGCCACGGTGAGCGCCACTTTTCAAGAAACTGTTATATGAATGTGTGGGGGGGGGTGGTCAATGTGCTGTTATTTGGAAGTAGTGCAAGGCCGTTCGCACCTATATACACATGGTTTGAATTTATATAAAAATTTAATTTTAAACAAGATATGGCAGTGATGTTTTAAAAGCGGTTTTTCAAACCCAGTGCTCAACAGTAACTGAGACCTTTTACACTCCCATTTTATTCAATATTCGGCTTGGTTGATTTTATTTTACAGATGCGAGGCATCTGTATGAAAATATTGTACAAAAGGGGGCTGAATTCCTCGTGGGTATGAAAACCATATGAGGAAATCCAAACATCACAGATAAATTTACAAGCTGTTTACAGCTGAAAAGGTCCATCACGGGAACCGAATCTTGATTCAGTAGACTGAATCTGTGATCACATGATTTCTAGGCTCACATGATGCCGCAATTGATATAAACGCAGTAAGCAGATATATATTTAAAAGTTGTAAATATATATATATATATATATATATATATATATATATGTATATATATATATATATATATACACAAACTTAATCACCAACCACGAAGCACCTCCATGGGGGATCAGAAATGTAAATGAAGCAGTAAAAGCTATCTACAGCCACGGAGGAAACTCCAGGTGGGACAAAATGTACAGAAAGCAGTAAAAACGGTGAACCACCATGAAGTAAACTCTAGGTGGGACGAAATGTAAATATATATATAAAAGCAATAAACGCACATGATATAAAATCCAGGCTCATCGGACAATATCCAACAACAGTAAATATATATAAGTATATATATATATATATATATATATATATATATATTAAAGTAGTAAACGCACCGGATATAAAATTCAGGCTCATCGAACAAAGTTCGACACACAGTTAATATATATATATATATATATATATATATATATATATATATATATATATATATATATATATATATATTAAATCAGTAAATGCTCCAGGCCAAAGTCTAGGCTCATCAAACAGAGTTCGACATGCAGTTCATATATATAAATGTATATATATACAACAGTAAGTAAACGCTCCGGACCGAAGTCTAGGCTCAATCGAGGCATAACTAGATAATGTTAGTCCATATATATAAATATATATGTATATACAAACTAAAATAAAATTACGGACCGAAGTCCGGGCAAACAAACGCAACACGACTCTCAACATAAAGAAGGGTGTGTGCAAATGTGAAGAGAAATGCTTGAAAATGTGTAAGAAGGCTTATAGTGGGCTGCCAAAGAAGACTTTAATAACTTTAAAGTAGAAAAACACTGGCTTCTGCCGGTACAGAAGTAGCTATATGTGAGCTCACAAGTGTTTAAAATGAGAAAGCACTTAGTTTTGGGGTGTGTACAGAGCAAATTGGACAAGAATTTCTCGCCTTTTCTCTTTTCAAAATGGCCACCCCAAGCCCTCTATTTATAGAGGGTGGAGCTGCAGGTGTACCTGCGACTGGGCCATAGGTGTACTAGAGGCTGCTCGGGATCCCCCGGGCTTTGCGGGTCCTACCGTCTCGAAGTACGTGCACGTAGGCAACGTGATGTCCGTTCAAACTTTTAGAATTGCAATTCGGGCATCAGACTGAGGTATATAGGACCTATTTTGGACTGCCGTTGTTGAGAGTTATGCAATGACATGGGATTAGAGGTTGTACGAAGTCATGAAGATGGGACGATGCCCTCCGGTCTTCACCTTTAAATTCTATCTGTTGTTCTACATAATAGTCACTCGGGATTAGTTTTCCTTAGCTCCTGTGGGACATTATAGTGTAGAAATGTATGTCTAAAATGTTGAGACGACGTGATGTGACGTCATGGTGGCAAGATGATGACTTTTCCCCTCACCGGGGTTATCTCCGATTTGGGCTGATAAACAGACGATGCTCAGGGTTATTGCTGAGATTGGATTGCTGAAAATGTTGAAGGTCCTCAGTGTCATCTCTGCAGTGTGCCTGTCTTGTATTGAGTTCCTCGGTGTGAGCGCCGAGGTTGAAGCTGATGGCATACATTTAAAACAAGCATTTCCGGGGTTATCTCTGGAACTGCCACTGCCTTCCTTGGGGTTATCTCCATGGTTGAAATCTGTTATTCCTAGTGTTGGGACTGAGACAGAACATCTCGGGGTTATCTCCGGGATGAATCGGTCTTCTCTAGTTTGTGTTTCGATATTGGATCTGCATGCCTCGGGGTTATCTCCGAGGTTTGAATTGTTACTCCCGGTGTGTGTTCCGGGGTTGAGCTGTTACTCCCAGTGTGTGTTCCGGGTTTGGTTTGTTCCTCCCGGTAGTATCCGAAATGGATATGAACCGTCTTCCAGGGTTTCCTCTTGAAGGACGAATCTGCGCTGCTGCGATGTCAGTAACAGATATGCAAAAAATTTTGAGTGTCTATAGATGCCCCTCTTTATCATATTCATGCAATGTAATGCATGGATAGGATAAAGAATCCTAGACACTTGAAATATAATATGAAGCAACTGTATGATGCATGTGTATGGGGTTGTTGCCTAATATTCTGAAGATGATTGCTATCTCCCTATAGCTTCTACTGGGGATTTGGCAATGATGACCAAATTGGATGTGCGATCCAAATCTTTGAGGATGTTGACATTGGGGTTATCACCAAAGTCCTGAATCCTTGATACAGACTTGATTCCAAAGAAGTGCCTCTTATGTGTAAGAGATCTGTGGGGATAAAGCTTTGTCTGTTTGAGGATGTGTATAACATATTCTGTCATTAATCCTCCTTGATGACGTTTCCCTTTCCTGGTTTGTATCGCCATAGTATGCCAATGTTCTGTTGGTTTTACTTCCAACAACAAATGTTGTCAGGGCTGCCCGACCTTCGTTGACGTGTGAACCAATGATTTACCACGCGTTGTAACCTCCGCCGGGGATACATTTGATCCTCTATTGATGTGTAGATCAACGGATGAACTCCCTACTGGGATAAATGCCAAGGCTGCTTGGACTTTGTTGATGTGTGCATCAACTGATGAAATCATCAGATGGTTTCTAATGCTACGTTGGGTTTATTTGCCAATGGCTAAACTGATGTCAAGGTTGCTTGACCTTCATTGATACGTACATCAATGGATGACAATGCGCTGTGATCCCCACCGGGGTTGTTGTATTATCGTTGATGTGTGTGTCAACGAAACATGCGTTGTAACCCCTGCCGGGGTGACGTGTTGGATCATCGTTGATGTGTGTGTCAACAAAACATGCGTTGTAACCCCCGCCAGGGATACGTTGGGGAATATGAGTACCCGAGTATGAAATCCTTGAATAGCTCTCAATGTTTTGATGGGTTTACTTATCATCTGCTGAAATAACGTCAAGGCTGTTTGACCTTCATTGATACGTACACCAATGGATGACAATTCGTTGTGACCCCCACCGGGGTTGTTGTATTTTTATATATACAAGCGCGTTGTAACCCCCACCGGGGTTCCACTGGATCATCGCTGATGTGTGTATCAGCGGCTGAAATCATCGGACGGCTTCCGACGCTCCGTTGGATTTACTTGCCAATGGTTATAGTGATGTCAAGGCTGTTTGACCTTTGTTGAAATGTATGTCAACGGATGATATGCGTTGTAACCCCCACCGGGGTTATGTACTTTGACATATGTATCGCGTTGTGACCCCCGCCGGGGTTGTTGTAAAGTAGGATGACGATCCTAAATGAGAGGAATTGGACCTGTGTGAGGTATCTCTGAGCGTGACTTGTATCGTCTGAGATCATCGGTATAGTGTACCCTATGTTTGGGCGAATACCAATGAATGATGTGAAGACCCACGATTCAATCAGGATTGTAGGCTATTCTGCTCAATCGCGTAGCGTTTTTATCCCTGATTTGGCCTTTTCAGCTTGCGAGAACTCCTTTCCAACTCGAACTGGACTGAGCCAAAGGGGTAGGACCCATATAGGGGTGCCACAGGTACACCTACTGCAGTCGTAGATGGACCTGCAGCCAACCGTAAATGATAAAGACCAGCAGGTTACTTTTATAAGTCATTTTCATCTTGCGCTGAGAAGGAAATCTGAGAGCTCTTCTTCAGATCTACTGAGTTCGGACGTCTTTCTGCAAATTCTGTCATCGTACAAGTGTTCTACATTGTCCTGATAACGTATGCATGTACTTTTTTCCAGTTTTTATCCGTTGGAAAATGACTTATCATATGAAATGCATTTAAACACATAGTAGTGATTATGTATGCTCAAATGATTTGATAGAAAATATTTAACATAGTAAATGTTAGTATTAAACCATGCTGAACATAATGATGTGAAAAAATTTAACTTTTGAGACAGTCAAATGGGCACCTTTTTCTGCTATTTTTATCCTATCTGAGGACATTTGAGCATAAGGTAATAAGACAAATTACTCCTAGCATTAAGGTTAACCTTATGTGTTGATGATTTTTAATATAGTATATATATAACTGTGGGCAAGTGTGCTACTGAATGGCCACCTAGTCATGCCTATGTGCATGTGGATAGTCCTATTTATAGAGGAAACTATGGCAAAATTTTCCAAAATATAGGCATTGCGTAGCCATGCATTTTTAACACTACTATAGATGTATGTTAAAATGATGCATGCATGCAGATAGTCATTAAATGCATTTTGAAAAGCTCCAGGTTAGAAGATACCACACCATTTTTGAGGTGATTTGGACACGTTTTGTCTAGATATTATGGATCTGGATCAGCCGAGTAGTTCCCGTAGGACCACTTCTGGTGTACGGAGGAGGGCTTCTGAAGTGCCTTGACCCCGTTCCGTTAGACAGCCTCATCGGTTGGTAGAGGCGATGATACGTCCAGTCCAGGTATGACGTCAGAACTTGATCTTCCTTCTTTCCTATTTGTGAGGAGTAAAAGGATTTAATGTTGATATGCATTTCATGCAGGTTCCTGGATTTACACAGCCTCGAGGGAACTAGTTCAGTATACACTCCATGTACCAGGCTCTTCATCCTGACTATAGAGCAATTGTGCATGACTGGGGTTTTGGAGCATTCTTTTCCATCCTTCCCCGCCGTTGTCCTTGGGGTTACCTTAGGGCATTATCTGAGCGGTGGTTTCACCAGACTCAGTCACTCCATTTGCTGGACTATGAGGTGATGATGACGCCGATGGATTGGCGATTTATCACAGGCATGGAGTTTGGAGGGACGTCAGTGCCTTGCACGATGGATATTACCCCGACTACCGCCATATCCTTGTTAGAAGTTCTGACGGAGGCACTTAAGGGCAGGACTGTCCGTGCAGGTCCTTTGAGCGTAGATGCTATGAGTGGGCTATTGAACGAGCCCATGCCAGATGATGTTAGAGTCAGGGATCGCATTCTTTGGTGATTATTCCTGATGATCATTAGGGGCTACTTCATAGCAGATAACTCCTCTACGGTGTCATTCGCTTTGGATCAGCGCCACTAGTCATGTGCACCATATTGGAGAGTATGATTGGGGTTCCTATATCTTTGCCTATTTCCTCAGGGGCATGCGTATGCGCTCACAGGGCTTGACCGAGGCTTGGCTAGGATTTTATCCATTTCTGCTGGTAAGTATTTCTCTTATCATTTACCATGTATAGGTTAAGAGTATTAACTGACAGCATATGTTTGCCTTTGTGTTGGCAGTTTTGGGCCTATGAGAGGCTCCCATGTTTGTATCTAGTGAGTGTGCTAGGATTGGATACCTACCCACGAGGACGGCGATGGCATCATTCTATATTGGAGGAGGTCCCTGTAACTGAGGGTTTCACTCACTGCCACTTACAGCTTGAGTTATTGACAGCTGACATTATCACATGGATTCCCTATTCTGGGGAATATTTGACCATCGGATTTGAGGATGGGTACCCGATTGGTGTCGAGTACGTGATTTCTACCCGGAGAGTTCCTCTCTTCACGAATGGAGGATAGGAGCTCTATCTAGGAGAGCGTGCTATTAGGAGCACCACAAGAGAGATCCGCATTTTGATCTTGCCTCCTGCTAGGCGCTATTGGCCTGTATCGCAGTCACCCGTCATTGATATCCCATTGTTGGGTGTTGACGGTTTTGCATTATCAGAGGGTCGTTGCACTCAGGATGTATTCCAGCGCTGGTGGATCCCTCGTACTATTGGAGCCCAGACCTGTGCCACTCAGTTTATAGGGGATATGGTTCCAGGATCCGTGATGATGACGGATTAGTTAGCCTATGTCTGAGATCTGACTCATATGACATAGATTGACATCTTGACCCGACAGTTGGACCAGGAACATATCTTTATCCGGTATTTAGGCAGAGATCCGGCAGAGGCAGATTCGTTTGATCCTTCCAGCTCAGGCGTTAGCCCCTCAGATGACCCATTTGGTTTTGCCGGCGCAGATCCTCCTTTGTATAGGCCTGATATCCCTGTTGATAGAGATCTAGTGACTCAGGAGGAGTTACATTAGGTAGACAGGATTGATGATGTGGACATCGAGACCATTGTCTTCTTCTGATGTGTATTCTCGTTATATCTTTTGACAGGCCTCTGTTAGCTAGTGGATGTTTGTGCCCCATTCTCGCTATATCTTTTGATAGGCCTCTGTTAGTAGTAGGGCATCTATGCCCCATTTCCCTGTATTTGTAACCGTACAGAGATGATGTATTTGATGATGATATACTTAGGAATGAATGTACAATTTTTCCATTCCCTATATCATATTGCCATCTATTATCTGTTATGCATGTATCATGTCATGCATATGTATGTATGTCCAGAGATATTCAGCATTGACCCCTGGATGGTCTTATAACACGGCCCGTGCAGATGTCTTCTTCGACAGTTAGCCGTATTGATCATACTCCACCATTATTGGTGGTATCTGATATGCGATCGTGGTATGATAGCATGTCGCCATCAAACAGGGTGACCATAAATCATTTGTTGTAGCATACTATGACCCTGTTGATGTTTCAAGTTCCCACAGGATTCGTGGATGGCATGTTGTAGCACTGGGTATCAGAGATGCAGATTTTTCAATTTGGGACCCAGGAGTTGACTCCCACTCTGGAGGAGTATGCACGGTTGACGATGCTGCCACTGGACAGACCTTGTGTGCATATGGCTTTGGGGGACATGAGTCGGCAGTTCATGACCCTTACTGGACTGAGGCGTAGTGTGGTGCAGGATGAGCTTACATCTGGCCACATTATATCCCAGCATTTTCTGTTTGACAGATTTAGCCCTGAGGATAGTTATAGACGACATTCTGGGGATTTTACCACACCGGAGGATCATTGGCGTCTGGCCAGGGTAGATGTATTGCTATTTTGCGTACTGTCATATGTCTACTTGCCACTATATATGGATGAGTTGGACATAGGAGTTATCATGGCAGTGAGAGCTCTCACGGAGGGTCGTACCATCATATATATGATTATAGTCAAGACATTGAGGTCAGCTACATACTACTACACTTATCCAACAGGAGTATTTAAGGCCAGTTCGGTCATGCTATACGTGTGGTTTATGTCACACCTGAGACCGATTGGCACTTTTAGATGGCATGGGTATTGTTTCAGCCATGATATAGCCATGTCATACTCATTTCAGCCTGCGGAGTGTACGAATGCTATGTCTTGATCCGTTTTCTTAGCTGATATTGTAGACCCATTTAGTATACTGTCGTGCTTAGGGCTCAGCTCACCTTACAACTTTTTTACTCATGCTCCGGGCATGGATTACATCCCTCTGGCTAGTTTAAGGGGCATGACTACTTACCATCCACTGGCCGTGATGTCGCAGTTTGACCAGCTTCAGGATTTTCATCCTTTCGAGGGGCACTGGGCCAGCGTTTAGCTTCTCGCTATCTTTCAGCAGAGGACAGATCCCGTGTGTATGCATATTGGGATCAGCGTGAGATAGCTGCTTTCTCCATTAGTCATCCGGGTTGTTCCGCAGAGTATTTCGCATGGATGGAGACAGAGACTACATCAGTTGTGATTGTATCCACATTATCGAGTATTAATTTAGATGGTGGAGAGCCCATGGAGGACATTGATTCTCACACCGAGGAGGAGCCATTTACTGGGTTGCCAGTATTTCCTTTAGATTCTCCCAGTACTAGCACTGTCGTGATTCAGCATTCAGCACAGTACCTTGAGCAGAGTCTTCATCTGATGACCTTTGAGAGAGATCAGGCTAGAGCCCTGATGTTGACAGCTCTTGATGGGAGAGACGCAGTTTTGTTAAAGAGGGACGAGGCATTAGCTCGTAGAGATGCCGCTGTTCTTGAGAGAGATGAGGCCAGATCAGCCAGAGATACAGTGATAGTCGAGAGGGATATCGTCATATCTTCTCGGGATGTAGTCATCACGTATAGTACTGCAGTGAGGTCCCTTACCACTGGCATGATTGTAGAGATGAGCACATATATCGATGAGCACATGGTCACCATGTAGATGGCTGTAGATCTGTTGGGTCGCGCGGATATCCTTGTACAGGAGACCACAACTTTGCCTCCTTCTTCGGATAGGGATGCCATTCTGGGCTTGTTAGCTTGCATATGCACCAATTTATAGATGGTCTTGTACTTTCCTTGTAAGTCCCCAACTTTTAGAAATAAAAATGAATTTTCTATAAATAATATTTTTGAATATTATGGAGTGAAATTGATATAATGTTATAGTTGTGGGTAATATTTATAAATTTTGCAAAGTACGCAAGTTGTTATATAATATTCGATTGGTCGGGGAATATTCGTTTTAACAGGAAATATTCGTACAACGGCACAATCATTGGTGGACCCCACAACGGAATTATTATCGGATTGAGAAAACAACAAAAATACTTTATGAAAATTTCGGCGGAAGCTTTACCGTTAACTGTTGAAACACCCGGTGTTAAAAGTACAGTAATACGCGTGGTTGCATAATAGCACACGGTATTAATTATTGATGCTTACGTGAGAAGTCACTCAGTTTTATTTATTATTTAGATCCCTATTTACCCATTTTTCATAATTATCGGAAGGAAGTCATAAAGTATACATATATATATATATATATATATATATATATATATATATATATATTTGACAGGTGTGTGTAGGAGTGTGTGTGTGATAGGGATTTTGGTGGGTGGTGGTGAGTATTTTATATTGGTAGGACATGAATTGATTTTGGTGGGGGAAATGATGTTACGGGAAGGTGGAGTCTAAAATGGGGAGATATATATATATATATATATATATATATATATATATATATATATATATATATATATATATATATATATATATATATATATATATATATATATATATAAGTTGTCGTTGAATTAAAGGATTTCACATGTGGGATAATTACGTTGCGTCTGAAAACTAAAGAAGAAAGATTCTCTTTCGTCCGTGACTCTGCAAAATTATTTCGTTCATGAACAGTGCCCTTCCATTCTTCTATAAATAGCAGCTCATTCCTTCATAACGAATTCACTGAAGCTTTAGAGAGAGAAATTATAGAGAAACTATTGAAAAATATTCTGCTACTTCCCTACTCTTCTATCCAGTTTCTTTTACGGTAAGGGGTATTATTTCTTTTGTATTCGTGAAGAGAACTTCTGTTATTCCATTATTTATTATTCTGTTGGAATAACCTGTATACGCGGTCTACCCTATACTTGGTGACATTTTTCTATTATTCTGTTGGAACATCCTGTCTGTGTGTTTTACACCGGACCTGGTTCCGTCTTTATTATTATTCTGTTGGAACATCCTGTCTGTGTGTTTTACACCGGACCTGGTTCCGTCTTTATTATTATTATGTTGGAACATCCTGTCTGTGTGTTTTACACCGGACCTGGTTCCGTCTTTATTATTATTCTGTTGGAATATTCTGTCTGTGCGTTTTACGCCGGACCTGGTTTCATTATTTATTATTCTGTTGGAATAACATGTCTGTGCGGTCTATCGCATGCATGGTGATTTCTTTTGTTATTCCATTCTTTATTATACTCAGTTGGTTAAGTTTTAACTTCTATACTCCATGAAATTAGTGGAATATCTTTGATAATTGCGGTTCATCCAGTATCTTTTCATGAAAATATTCTTTTAAGCATTCTTGAATTTTACTCCACAAAGTAGTATCATGTTGACAATTTGGACGTTGTTAATTCTTGGATAAATTAATTCTTGAACTTGTTTTATTGAATTCTTATATCATTGTCATCATCCTCATGTTTATAAAATGTTGAAAGTCATCTGTGGCCTGTGGTACATAGATGGACTTGGTATGATTATGACCAGGGATTATTCGGCATAATCATGACCGTAATGTTACAAATGATGTGGTAAAAGTCCTCATTGGCCCGTAGTGCATTGATGGACAGTTGTTGACATGATCATGACCATTAATGAATACACGAAAATCCTTGGCCGTAGTGTAGGGGTGATTCGATGATGTGAATTATTTTATTAAGCTGAGTCCCAGCGATAACAGTGTTGAAAAACCTTTTAAATCATAGAAGATAGTAGATTTTATTTTCTACTTGACTCTTTTAATGGATTGCTTGTTCCGCTGCAGTTAAACTTGATGTTCGTTATATTTTATCAGTTTAATACTGTTGAAGGCTAATGATAATTTATTCTGCATTATCTTAGTCATAATATTTCTTACTGGGCTAGTTGAGCTCACCCTTTCTTTCACTGTTCTCTTCAGGAAATGAGAATATAGCTGGGACGAGTCGGGGAACAGAGTGATGAACCAGATGATAGTAGTAGTAGTTCTCACTACTCACTATTCTGTTAAATAGTGTGATAGTAATTGTAATGAGGACTCCTTTTGAGTTTGTATAGTCTCTAGTAGACAATAATCGTATTCAAACTCACAGTTATGTTTTGTCGTATTGTACACGACAGTTGTATTAGTAAGTTATATTTGTATTCTGTACCATGTATCTGACGACCCAAGATGGGTGATGTATACCTAATTTTGGGGGGCATCACAGTTGGTATCAAAGCTTAGGGATATGATCCCTGGCTAAGATGTGAGAATAGAACTAGGAGGGGAGAGACGGGGAATTCCTTCATTAGTATGACCTACCTAAGTTTATTTGTATGGTATTTAATTGGTCGGTCAGAATATAAGGATAATATATGACATATCAATTAACTTTTGTTTTGTGGCAGTATCTGAAAATGGCATCTGAGAATGTTGAGAATAGCAATGGAGCACAGATGACGTTGATTCACCACATATCAATAATCAGAATAATGTGCATCAGGACGGTGACAATCCTCATGCAAACAACAACACTGACCAGATGATGAATGATGGAATGTTCAGAAGCTTTATGCAGTTCATGCAACAGCAGGCGAGAGCAGCTCCTGTCCAAAATATAGGTGGAAACACTGAAAACTCTCGGACGGTCACCGCTAAACAGTTCAAGGAGTTGGGACCACCGGAGTTTAAGGGAGAGCCAAAACCACTTATAGCGAAAACATTGATAAAGCAGATCACCAAGATATTTGATGTCTTGGGATGCTCTGAGGAGCAAAAGGTTCCCTTTACCGCCTTTATGTTGTGAGGAGAGGCAGATTCCTGATGGGGAATCGATTAAGCGTCAACCTGCCGCACTAAAGATGTCTTGGGGGAAGTTCCAAGAGCTGTTCAATGACAAATACTTTCCCGAAAGTGTTCGTCACATGAAGGAGGTAAAGTTCATCAAATTGGAGCAGAATAATATGACTGTGTCGCAGTATGAGGCTAAATTTGCTGAGTTGTCCCGGTTTACGTCCCACTTGGTGGATAATAAAGAGCGAATGACGCAAATTTTTTTGCGAGGTTTGAAACCTGAGATACGTCAACATCTTATTTCTCATAAACTGTGTTTGTATTCAGATGTTGTGAATAGCGCTCAGTTAGTGGAGCGCGATAACGAGTCAACGCAACCAAAAGAGAGCAGCTGGCAAAATGATAATACCAGTGAGAGCAGTCATCGAAGCGGTGACAACAAGCGTGGAGGGAATCAACAGGACATAAATGGTAACCACTTCGGTGGTAATCAGGGCCAAAATAATAAGAATGGTCATTTCAAGAAGAGGAGATTCAACAATGATGGAAAGACGTCAGCACTAGCACCCGTTGTTAAGGAAGGAGAACGACCACCTATCATATGTTTCAAATGCGGAGGGGAGGGGCACATCAGTCCAAACTGCGCGATGCCGTCTAAAGCATGTTATAATTGTGGAAGAGAAGGTCATTTAGCTCGATTTTGTCGTTTACCAAAAACAAGTTCAGCTAGGATGGAGGCACCAAAGGCCGTCCCAGAAAAGTCAAAACCGGTAGTGCAAGGGAGAGCATTTGTTGTGACCTCCCAGAAAGCAAGGAACCCGAATGAGGTCATCACGAGTAAGCTTATCATAAACTCTAACGAAGTCTATACTTTATTTGATACCGGTTCTACCCATTCTTTTATTTCTCCTACTTGCGCTCATCGATTAAATTTGACTCCGGAGAAATTAGACTTTGACTTATCTGTTGAAACTCCATTGGGAGAAACCTTTATTACATCCACGGTTTATAAGTCTTGTTTTGTTCAAGTTGGTACACACACATTACCTGTCGATCTTATTTCATTAAATATACTTGCATTTGACGTGATTCTAGGGATTGATTGGTTAACTACTTATCATGCAAAAATTGATTATTTTCGTAAGGTTATTAGCTTTCATATTCCTAATCGACCTATTATGCGAATTCAAGCAATCAAACCATTAAAATCAATCGATGTTATCTCAAACCATAAAACTATTCGTTTATTGAAAAACAGATGTCAAGCTTTCTTAGCTCATGTCACAGATCTAAACAAAAATACGTCAGCTTTGAATGATATTTCTGTTGTTAATAAATTTCCTGATGTATTCCCCGAAGAACTTCCTGGCCTACCTCCAGAGCGTGTAATTGAATTTTGTATCGACCTTGAACCCGGTACAAAACCCATTTCTAAAGCCCCATATCGAATGGCTCCTATTGAACTTTTGGAGTTAAAGATCCAACTACAGGAATTGTTAGACATTGGCTTTATTCGTCCTAGTACTTCTCCTTGGGGTGCTCCTGTGCTATTCGTGAAGAAGAAAGATGGAAGTATGCGACTTTGTATTGATTATCGGGAGTTAAATCGTGTCACCATCAAAAGCAGGTACCCATTGTGACACCCCCAAATTCGGGTTACTTGACCCCCGAGTTTGGTTTTCACGATCCATAATATAATATCATTTAACTACCCATTCATATATAAATAGGAATACATAAGTCATTAACATAAGTTGTTAATACATAAGTCCCAGGTCCACTAACCTTAACATTACAGAAATACCCCTTTAGATATATAAAAAGGGTTTACAATATAATATAACATAATAATATTGTTCATTATAACTACTCCAACATCTTGCCTTTGCCTTTGATCTTTGACCCGCTGGCCTCTTCGTTCCTAGCTAAAATATTTTATTTATAGCAAGGGTGAGCAACAAGTTTGCCCCGCAAGTTAAGACATACAATAAAGTTATATGAATCAACAAGAACAGACTATCTATTTTGATAGAATGAAACTAAAGTTCGAGGAACTTTGAAATAACTGAACAAATCGTTAATCAATAACAATTCTTCTTGTATTCTAGGCAACGCAATAATTTGATAATGAAAGAGTACAACACTTTCAAAGTTTTTACGATATTCTATTGAATACTCAATAATCAATTCTAAGCAATAACAAAGTGGAATAATTTCTAGATTTATGCTGAGTGATCCCACCAGATCTTAGAACTTATTTTCTCGGGTATCTATCAAAGATTTACTTTGATACATACGTAGGCGTATCAGATAACCATAAAGATTAAATGATACCCCTCTGCAAGTACTTAGAGCCGGCCAACTCCTTGTACCCTATATTTTGCATAATACTTAACAGCGCGCAATGGTCGAATATACGACCCAAAATGTTCCCTTTATATAAAAGGTTGTTCTTCTCAGTTTCAGAATCAAGATTTTGATTTAACAACGAAATACTATGATTTTAAATTCTATCTACTTATCGATCTAGTCGAAACAACTGGCATCGATTTATCAATAACAATTGATTTCTCTTCTCGTATTTATCAAGTTTTAACAAATGTTTGTCTAGCCAGAATAATTAGCTAAGACATTTCTCAATATAATTTGACAATAAACAGGAATTATCTGTACTGTCAATACTAGTTTCTACAAATATAAATATCCAACAACAGTAATTTTACGAATATATATTTTCCAAATCAGTAATTCAATTTGAATTTTAATCATGCACTAACTGCGAATAATCAATAATAAATTCCCTGGACATGGTATAATTAGCAATAATTAACCATTATAATATTTGAATGAATATAACTCAAGGTTGAGTTAGAAAACTTGCCTTTCGCGTGATTACAGCTACACAATAAACTTATCTGCTTTCGTGAGACATATAACCAATAATATCGGTCTCACAATTAGCACAATCATTTATAACATGTAACACTGTATTTTACAGTCAAATTTCTCCTAGGCACATTACCACATAGCCACATTAGTGTTTATAACCTATATAAACACTTCTCCAGTCTCCAGTCTACCTATTCGGTCTGGTTGGACCTCGGTCCATTCTCGGTGTTCTGATCAATCTATCCGATAATTAACACATTGATTGTCAATTAAACTTGGTTTCTAAGCTTCAATATTATTTTAGATAAGTCAAATATCGTTTATAATATTTTTCGGAAGCTTTTAATAATTTATAAACAATTATTATAATTTATAATAATTTTTCAAACACTTAAATTATTTTTAAATGATTTAATTATCAAATAATCTTATTATTATTATTAATATTTAATAATATAAAAATATTAATAACATACTTGTCAAAATATCAAAGTTATTGTTAATAACTTAAAATATTTTTAAATCATCAATATTCTACTTAAATAATTTTTAAAATAATTAAAATCATTTTTAAATCATTACCATTAATATTTAAATATTAATGTAATTATTATCAAAATATTAAAAGTCATTAATTATAACTTAAAATATTTTTAAAATATTTTTCTCATTTTTAAATGATTTTTAAATCAATAAAATTATTTTTAATTCATTTATTTAATATTATAATTAAATAAATCTAATATCATTAATATTAATTTATTAATGAGAATTCTCCAAAAATATTGAAAATTATATTTTATAATTTAAAATATTTTCTAACACTTTATTCTTATTTAAAATAATTTTTAAATCATTAAAATCATTTTTAACTTATTTATTTAATTTAGTAATTAAATAAATCTAATATCATTAATATTAAATTATTAATGAAAATTCTCTAAAAATATTAAAAGTCACATTTTATAACTCAAAATATTTTAAATACATTATTCTTATTTAAAATAATTTTTCATAATATTAAATAATTTTTCTCTAATTTATTTAGTACACTAAGTAAATAAATTAAATACCTTTAATATTTAAATAATTATAAATATTAAAGAAAAATATTCCAATTGGTCAAAAATTATTTTTCATAATTTAAAATAATTTTTAAAACTATTTTTGGTAATTTTTAGAATTTATTTCTATTTTTTAATCATTTTCCAAAAATTCAGAAAATAAAATAATTAAAACCTTCGCTGTTGGTCTCTAGCGACAGAAAGCGTCGCTGTTGGTGCTCTTGAGCTCAAGAACACTGACAGCTTCGTGTTTCTAGGGTCACGTTTGACCACATAAATTGCTTGGTTTAAAATATTTTCTAGGCTTGATAAAACTTGAATCTTGTAGCTGAAATGTACGTCTACAATTATAAACTAACATCTTGGTCATAACACAAACCAACAAGTAAATCTGTACATTCAAAATCATTGTCAGACGGTTTCTGGGTTTTCCCAGAAACCCAGCAGTTCTCCTAGGCACTTTCCAGGTCATTTTAATCTAAGTTTTGATCATTGTTTTTGTGGTTTTAAGATTCATACATGTAGAACTTATGCCAAGGAACAACTATATATCCATATCACAGCCCAATAACATCAACATCGCCAGATTCAATCTGGTCAAAGGTTGTTAGAAAAACGGCCACTACCGTTTCTAGGTTTTCCAGAAATAGCACTTTGTGCTCAACTGGCCTACTTTGACCATATGCTACTTCGATTCTACTGATTATTTATACGATATAAAACTATGGATTTACAGTACACATAACCAGCTAAACGTATGTCACAACAACATCATAACATTAAAAACCTGACAGATCAGGAAGCTTAAAAATCTTGTCAGACTCTGTTTTCAAATTTCTGGGTTACCCAGATTTACAGCTGGTCAACGTCGGTCAATGGTCTTTAACCTGTATTAATAAACTCATGATCTAGACCTCTGATGGCTATACTACCACTTGCAGAGTAAAGACCACATACAAGGCTTCATGTAACAACGTTTAAACAACAAAAATAGCAAACGAACAAGAATTTGTGGCCCCTGACATTAGCTTGTCAGACCACAGATTTTGTTCTTGGACAGACTTTGAAAAACACCTTTTTAAGGCACTTTAATGCTATGGATATATGTTTAATCATCATAGATCAACATAAAACATCCTCTAGCAAAGATCTAAACACAAAAACACAAAATTTTTAAAAGCATACAAGATCAAAAATAAAAATTTAGGTTATACCTTTTCTTGAATAATCTTAGATCTTGGCCCTCCAATCTGTTATTGGTTCATCTAGGGGTTGTTCTATGACTGATCTACTTGCTAAATTCGGAGCTTCTAGTGAGAGAGGGAGTTGGTGAGAGCAACTTGTCTAAAGGAGCAATTTAATGGATTTTCTCTCTCTTGAATCTATAAATAATGCTTGTAAGTTGCTAGATCTGATGCTAGGTGTCAATTGGAGGCTGATTCTGAGTTTTTTAATGCCACAAAGTCAATACATTAGGTTACTAACTAAAGTTGCTAGCAAAAATTACAAGTTACCATTTAAAAAGATGAAAAAGGGTATTTTAGTCATTTGCAAAATAATTTTAATGGCAATCTTGTCCAATGCATAAACCCTTAGGGTTTAAGGTTTGGGGTTAGGGTTTAGGATTTGGACCCTTTAGAGTTTAGGGTTTAAACCCTTTAGATTTGTAATTAATTTCCAAAATTTTCGAATTGTTAGACATTGGCTTTATTCGTCCTAGTACTTCTCCTTGGGGTGCTCATGTGCTATTCGTGAAGAAGAAAGATGGAATTATGCGACTTTGTATTGATTATCGGGAGTTGAATCATGTCACCATCAAAAACAGGTACACATTATGACACCCCCAAATCCGGGTTACCTGACCCCCGAGTTTGGTGTTCACGATCCATAATATAATATCATTTAACTACCCATTCATATATAAATAGGAATACATAAGTCATTAACATAAGTTGTTAGTACATAAGTCTCAGGTCCACTAACCTTAACATTACAGAAATACCCCATTAGATATACAAAAAGGGTTTACAATACAATATAACATAATAATATTGTTCATTATAACTACTCCAACATCTTGCCTTTGCCTTTGCCTTTGATCTTCTTTGACCCGCTGGCCTCTTCGTTCCTAGCTGAAATGTTTTATTTATAGCAAGGGTGAGCAACAAGTTTGCCACTCAAGTTAAGACATACAATAAAGGTATATGAATCAACATGAACAGAGTATCTATTTTGATAGAATGAAACTAAAGTTCGGGGAACTTTGAAATAACTGAACAAATCGTTAATCAATAATAATTCTTCTTGTATTCTAGGCAACGCAATAATTTGATAATGAAAGACTTCAACGCTTTCAAAGTTTCTACGATATTCTATTGAATACTCAAGAATCAATTCTAAGCAATAACAAAGTGGAATAATTTCTAGATTTATGCTGAGTGATCCCACCAGATCTTAGAACTTATTTTCTCGGGTATCTATCAAAGATTTACTTTGATACATACGCAGGCGTATCAGATAACCATAAAGATTAAATCATACCCCTCTACAAGTACTTAGAGCCGTACAACTCCTTGTACCCTATATTATGCATAATACTTAACAGCGCGCAATGGTCGAATATACGACCCAAAATGTTCCCTTTATATAAAAAGTTATTCTTCTCAATTTCAGAATCAAGATTTTGATTTAACGACAAAATACTGTGATTTCAAATTCTATCTACTTATCGATCTAGCCGAAACAACTGGCATCGATTTATCAATAACAATTGATTTCTCTTCTCGTATTTATCAAGTTCTAACAAATGTTTGTCTAGCCAGAATAATTAGCTAAGACATTTCTCAATATAATTTGACAATAAACAGGAATTATCTGTATTGTCAATATTAGTTTCTACAAATTTAAATATCCAATAACAGTAATTCTACGAATATATATTTTCCGAATCAGTAATTCAATTTGAATTTTAATCATGCACTAACTGTGAATAATCAACAATAAATTCCCTGGACATAGTATAATTAGCAATAATTAACCATTATAATATTTAAATGAATATAACTCAAGGTTGAGTTAGGAAACTTGCCTTTCGCGTTGATTACAGCTACACAATAAACTTATCTTCTTTCGTAAGACCTATAACCAATAATATCGGTCTCACAATTAGCACAATCATTTATAACACGTAACACTATATTTTACAATCAAACTTCTCCTAGGCACATTACCACATAGCCACATTAGTGTTTATAACCTATATAAATACTTATCCAGTCTAACTATTTTGGTCTGGTTGGACCTCGGTCCATTCTCGGTGTTCTGGTCACTCTATCCGACAATTAAGACATTGATTGTCAATTAAACTTAGTTTCTAAGCTTCAATATTATTTTAGATAAGTCAAATATCGTTTATAATATTTTTCGGAAGCTTTTAATAATTTATAAACAATTATTATAATTTATAATAATTTTTCAAACACTTAAATCATTTTTAAATGATTTAATTATCAAATAATCTTATCATTATTAATATTTAATAATATAAAAATATTAATAACATACTTGTCAAAATATCAAAGTTATTGTTAATAACTTAAAATATTTTTAAATCATCAGTATTCTACTTAAATGATTTTTAAAATAATTAAAATCATTTTTAAATCATTACCATTAATATTTAAATATTAATGTAATTATTATCAAAATATTAAATGTCATTAATTATAACTTAAAATATATTTAAAATATTTTTCTCATTTTTAAATGATTTTTAAATCAATAAAATAATTTTTAATTCATTTATTTAATATTATAATTAAATAAATCTAATATCATTAATATTAATTTATTAATGAGAATTCTCCAAAAATATTGAAAACTATATTTTATAATTTAAAATATTTTCTAACACTGTATTCTTATTTAAAATAATTTTTAAATCATTAAAATCATTTTTAACTTATTTATTTAATTTAGAAATTAAATAAATCTAATATCATTAATATTAAATTATTAGTGAAAATTTTCTAAAAATATTAAAAGTCACATTTTATAACTCAAAATATTTTTAAATACATTATTCTTATTTAAAATAATTTTTCATAATATTAAATCATTTTTCTCTAATTTATTTAGTACACTAAGTAAATAAATTAAATACCTTTAATATTTAAATAATTATAAATATTAAAGAAAAATATTCCAATTGGTCAAAAATTATTTTTCATAATTTAAAATAATTTTTAAAACTATTTTTGGTAATTTTTAGAATTTATTTCTATTTTTTAATCATTTTCCAAAAATTCAGAAAATAAAATAATTAAAACCTTCGCTGTTGGTCTCTAGCGACAGAAAGCGTCGCTGTTGGTGCTCTTGAGCTCAAGAACACTGACAGCTTCGTGTTTCTAGGGTCACGTTTGACCACATAAATTGCTCGGTTTAAAATATTTTCTGGGCTTGATAAAACTTGAATCTTGTAGCTGAAATGTACGTCTACAATTATAAACTAACATCTTGGTCATAACACAAACCAACAAGTAAATATGTACATTCAAAATCATTGTCAGACGGTTTCTGGGTTTTCCCAGAAACCCAGCAGTTCTCCAGGCACTTTCCAGGTCATTTTAATCTAAGTTTTGATCATTGTTTTTGTGGTTTTAAGATTCATACATGTAGAACTTATGCCAAGGAACAACTATATATCCATATCACAGCCCAATAACATCAACATCGCCAGATTCAATCTGGTCAAAGGTTGTTAGAAAAACGGCCACTACCGTTTCTAGGTTTTCCAGAAACAGCACTTTGTGCTCAACTGGCCTACTTTGACCATATGCTACTTCGATTTCTACTGATTATTTACACGATATAAAACTATGGATTTACAGTACACATAACCAGCTAAACGTATGTCACAACAACATCATAACATTAAAAACCTGACAGATCAGGAAGCTTAAAAATCTTGTCAGACTCTGTTTTCAAATTTCTGGGTTACCCAGATTTACAGCTGGTCAACGTCGGTCAATGGTCTTTGACCGTTAATAACTCATGATCTAGACCTTTGATGGCTATACTACCACTTGCAGAGTAAAGACCACATACAAGGCTTCATGTAACAACGTTTAAACAACAAAAATAGCAAACGAACAAGAATTTGTGGCCCCTGACATTAGCTTGTCAGACCACAGATTTTGTTCTTGGACAGACTTTGAAAAACACCTTTTTAAGGCACTTTGATGCTATGGATATATGTTTGATCATCATAGATCAACATAAAACATCCTCTAGCAAAGATCTAAACACAAAAACACAAAATTTTTAAAAGCATACAAGATCAAAAATAAAAATTTAGGTTATACCTTTTCTTGAATAATCTTAGATCTTGGCCCTCCAATCTGTTATTGGTTGATCTAGGTGCTGTTCTATGACTAATCTACTTGCTAAATTCGGAGCTTCTAGTGAGAGAGGGAGTTGGTGAGAGCAACTTGTCTAAAGGAGCAATTTAATGGATTTTCTCTCTCTTGAATCTATAAATAATGCTTGTAAGTTGCTAGATCTGATGCTAGGTGTCAATTGGAGGCTGATTGCTGAGTTTTTTAATGTCACAAAGTCAATACATTAGGTTACTAACTAAAGTTGCTAGCAAAAATTACAAGTTACCATTTAAAAAGATGAAAAGGGTATTTTAGTCATTTGTAAAATAATTTTAAGGGCAATCTTGTCCAATGCACAAACCTTTAGGGTTTAGGGTTTATGTTAGGGTTTAGGGTTTGGACCTTTTAGGGTTTAGGGTTTAAACCCTTTAGATTTGCAATTAATTTCCAAAATTTTAGAATTATTAGACATTGGCTTTATTCGTCTTAGTACTTCTCCTTGGGGTGCTCATGTGCTATTCGTGAAGAAGAAAGATGGAAGTATGCGACTTTGTATTGATTATCGGGAGTTGAATCACGTCACCATCAAAAACAGGTACACATTGTGACACCCCCAAATCCGGGTTACCTGACCCCCGAGTTTGGTGTTCACGATCCATAATATAATATCATTTAACTACCCATTCATATATAAATAGGTACCCATTCATATATAAATAGGAATGCATAAGTCATTAACATAAGTTGTTAATACATAAGTCCTAGGCCCACTAACCTTAACATTACAGAAATACCCCTTTAGATATACAAAAAGGGTTTACAATACAATATAACATAATAATATTGTTCATTATAACTACTCCAACATCTTGCCTTTGCCTTTGATCTTCTTTGACCCGCTGGCCTCTTCGTTCCTAGCTGAAATGTTTTATTTATAGCAACGGTGAGCAGCAAGTTTGCCCCGCAAGTTAAGACATACAATAAAGGTATATAAATCAACAAGAACAGACTATCTATTTTGATAGAATGAAACTAAAGTTCGAGGAACTT
This sequence comes from Panax notoginseng, assembly GCA_016801055.1. Classification (NCBI taxonomy): domain Eukaryota; kingdom Viridiplantae; phylum Streptophyta; class Magnoliopsida; order Apiales; family Araliaceae; genus Panax; species Panax notoginseng. The sequence goes on from CM029012.1 coordinate 41,404,935, forward strand.
TGAAATAGCTGAACAAATCGTTAATCAATAACAATTCTTCTTGTATTTTAGGCAACGCAATAATTTGATAATGAAAGAGTACAACGCTTTCAAAGTTTCTACGATATTCTATTGAATACTCAAGAATCAATTCTAAGTAATAACAAAGTGAAATAATTTCCAGATTTATGCTGAGTGATCCCACCAGATCATAGAACTTATTTTCTCGGGTATCTATCAAAGATTTACTTTGATACATACGCAGGCATATCAGATAACCATAAAGATTAAATCATACCCCTCTACAAGTACTTAGAGCCGGCCAACTCCTTGTACCCTATATTATGCATAATACTTAACAGCGCGCAATGGTCGAATATACGACCCAAAATGTTCCCTTTATATAAAAGGTTATTTTTCTCAGTTTCAGAATCAAGATTTTGATATAACAACGAAATACTATGATTTCAAATTCTATCTTCTTATCGATCTAGCCGAAACAACTGGCATCGATTTATCAATAACAATTGATTTCTCTTCTTGTATTTATCAAGTTCTAACAAATGTTTGTCAAGCCAGAATAATTAGCTAAGACATTTCTCAATATAATTTAAAAATAAACAGGAATTATCTGTATTGTCAATATTAGTTTCTACAAATATAAATATCCAACAACAGTAATTCTACGAATATATATTTTCCGAATCAGTAATTCAATTTGAATTTTAATCATGCACTAACTGCGAATAATCAACAATAAATTCCCTGGACATGGTATAATTAGCAATAATTAACCATTATAATATTTGAATGAATATAACTCAAGGTTGAGTTAGAAAACTTGCCTTTCGCGTTGATTACAGCTACACAATAAACTTATCTGCTTTCGTAAGACCTATAACCAATAATATCGGTCTCACAATTAGCACAATCATTTATAACACGTAGCACTGTATTTTACGGTCAAACTTCTCCTAGGCACATTACCACATAGCCACATTTGTGTTTATAACATATATAAACACTTATCCAGTCTAACTATTTCGGCCTGGTTCGACCTCGGTCCATTCTCGGTGTTCTGGTCAATCTATCCGACAATTAACACATTGATTGTCAATTAAACTTGGTTTTTAAGCTTCAATATTATTTTAGATAAGTCAAATATCGTTTATAATATTTTTCGGAAGCTTTTAATAATTTATAAACAATTATTATAATTTATAATAATTTTTCAAACACTTAAATCATTTTTAAATGATTTAATTATCAAATAATCTTATCATTATTAATATTTAATAATATAAAAATATTAATAACATACTTGTCAAAATATCAAAGTTATTGTTAATAACTTAAAATATTTTTAAATCATCAATATTCTACTTAAATAATTTTTAAAATAATTAAAATTATTTTTAAATCATTACCATTAATATTTAAATATTAATGTAATTATTATCAAAATATTAAAAGTCATTAATTATAACTTAAAATATATTTAAAATATTTTTCTCATTTTTAAATGATTTTTAAATAAATAAAATAATTTTTAATTCATTTATTTAATATTATAATTAAATAAATCTAATATCATTAATATTAATTTATTAATGAGAATTCTCCAAAAATATTGAAAATTATATTTTTTTAATTTAAAATATTTTTTAACACTTTATTCTTATTTAAAATGATTTTTAAATCATTAAAATCATTTTTAACTTATTTATTTAATTGAGTAATTAAATAAATATAATATCATTAATATTAAATTATTAATAAAAATTCTCTAAAAATATTAAAAGACACATTTTATAACTCAAAATATTTTTAAATACATTATTCTTTTTTAAAATAATTTTTCATAATATTAAATCATTTTTCTCTAATTTATTTAATACACTAAGTAAATAAATTAAATACCTTTAATATTTCAATAATTATAAATATAAAAGAAAAATATTCCAATTGGTCAAAAATTATTTTTCATAATTTAAGATAATTTTTAAAACCATTTTTGGAAATTTTTAGAATTTATTTCTATTTTTTAATCATTTTCCAGAAATTCAGAAAATAAAATAATTAAAATCTTCGCTGTTGGTCTCTAGCGACAGAAAGCGTCGCTGTTGGTGTTCTTGAGCTCAAGAACACTGACAGCTTCGTGTTTCTAGGGTCACGTTTGACAACATAAATTGCTCGGTTTAAAATATTTTCTGGGCTTGATAAAACTTGAATCTTGTAGCTGAAATGTACGTCTACAATTATAAACTAGCTTCTTGGTCATAACACAAACCAACAAGTAAATTTGTACATTCAAAATCATTATCAGACGGTTTCTGGGTTTTCCCAGAAACCCAGCAGTTCTCCTAGGCACTTTCCAGGTCATTTTAATCTAAGTTTTGATCATTATTTTTGTGGTTTTAAGATTCATACATGTAGAACTTATGCCAAGGAACAACTATATATCCATATCACAGCCCAATAACATCAACATCGCCAGATTCAATCTGGTCAAAGGTTGTTAGAAAAACTGTCACTACCGTTTCTGGGTTTTCCAGAAACAGCACTTTGTGCTCAACTGGCCTACTTTGACCATATGCTACTTCGATTCTACTGATTATTTACACGATATAAAACTATGGATTTACAGTACACATAACCAGCTAAACGTATGTCACAACAACAACATCATAACATTAAAAACCTGACAGATCATGAAGCTAAAAAATCTTGTCAGACTCTGTTTTCAAATTTCTGGGTTACCCAGATTTACAGCTGGTCAACGTCGGTCAACGGTCTTTGACCGTTAATAACTCATGATCTAGACCTCTGATGGCTATACTACCACTTGCAGAGTAAATACCACATACAAGGCTTCATGTAACAACGTTTAAACAACAAAAATAGCAAACGAACAAGAATATGTGGCCCCTGACATTAGCTTGTCAGACCACAGATTTTGTTCTTGGACAGACTTTGAAAAACACCTTTTTAAGGCACTTCGATGCTATGGATATATGTTTGATCATCATAGATCAACATAAAACATCCTCTAGCAAAGATCTAAACACAAAAACACAAAATTTTTAAAAGCATACAAGATCAAAAATAAAAATTTAGGTTATACCTTTTCTTGAACAATCTTAGATCTTGGCCCTCCAATCTGTTATTGGTTGATCTAGGGGCTGTTCTATGACTGATCTACTTGCTAAATTCGGAGCTTTCAGTGAGAGAGGGAGTTGGTGAGAGCAACTTGTCTAAAGGAGCAATTTAATGGATTTTCTCTCTCTTGAATCTATAAATAATGCTTGTAAGTTGCTAGATCTGATGCTAGGTGTCAATTGGAGGCTGATTGCTAAGTTTTTTAATGTCACAAAGTCAATACATTAGGTGACTAACTAAAGTTGCTAGCAAAAATTACAAGTTACCATTTAAAAAGATGAAAAAGGGTATTTTAGTCATTTACAAAATAATTTTAAGGGCAATATTTTCCAATGCACAAACCTTTAGGGTTTGGGGTTTGGGTTAGGATTTAGGGTTTAGACCTTTTAGGGTTTAGGGTTTAAACCCTTTAGATTTGTAATTAATTTCCAAAATTTTTGAATTGTTAGACATTGGCTTCATTCGTCCTAGTACTTCTCCTTGGGGTGCTCCTGTGCTATTCGTGAAGAAGAAAGATGGAAGTATGCGACTTTGTATTGATAATCTGGAGGTGAATCATGTCACCATCAAAAACAGGTACACATTGTGACACCCCCAAATCCGGGTTACCTGACCCCCGAGTTTGGTGTTCACGATCCATAATATAATATCATTCAACTACCCATTCATATATAAATAGGAATACATAAGTCATTAACATAAGTTGTTATTACATAAATCCCAGGTCCACTAACCTTAACATTACAGAAATACCCCTTTAGATATACAAAAAGGGTTTACAATACAATATAACATAATAATATTGTTCATTATAACTACTCCAACATCTTGCCTTTGCCTTTGATCTTCTTTGACCCGCTGGCCTCTTCGTTCCTAGCTGAAATGTTTTATTTAAAGCAAGGGTGAGCAACAAGTTTGCCCCGCAAGTTAAGACATACAATAAAGGTATATGAATCAACAAGAACAGACTATCTATTTTGATAGAATGAAACTAAAGTTCGGGGAACTTTGAAATAACTGAACAAATCGTTAATCAATAACAATTCTTCTTGTATTCTAGGCAACACAATAATTTGATAATGAAAGAGTACAATGCTTTCAAAGTTTCTACGATATTCTATTGAATACTCAAGAATCAATTCTAAGCAATAACAAAGTGAAATAATTTCTAGATTTATGCTGAGTGATCCCACCAGATCTTAGAACTTATTTTCTCGGGTATCTATCAATGATTTACTTTGATACATACGCAGGCGTATCAGATAACCATAAAGATTAAATCATACCCCTCTACAAGTACTTAGAGCCGGCCAACTCCTTGTACCCTATATTATGCATAATGCTTAACAGCGCGCAATGGTCGAATATACGACCCAAAATGTTCCCTTTATATAAAAGGTTGTTCTTCTCAGTTTCAGAATCAAGATTTTGATTTAACAACGAAATACTATGATTTTAAATTCTATCTACTTATCGATCTAGTCGAAACAACTGGCATCGATTTATCAATAACAATTGATTTCTCTTCTCGTATTTATCAAGTTTTAACAAATGTTTGTCTAGCCAGAATAATTAGCTAAGACATTTCTCAATATAATTTGACAATAAACAGGAATTATCTGTACTGTCAATACTAGTTTCTACAAATATAAATATCCAACAACAGTAATTTTACGAATATATATTTTCCAAATCAGTAATTCAATTTGAATTTTAATCATGCACTAACTGCGAATAATCAACAATAAATTCCCTGGACATGGTATAATTAGCAATAATTAACCATTATAATATTTGAATGAATATAACTCAAGGTTGAGTTAGAAAACTTGCCTTTCGCGTGATTACAGCTACACAATAAACTTATCTGCTTTCGTGAGACATATAACCAATAATATCGGTCTCACAATTAGCACAATCATTTATAACATGTAACACTGTATTTTACAGTCAAATTTCTCCTAGGCACATTACCACATAGCCATATTAGTGTTTATAACCTATATAAACACTTCTCCAGTCTACCTATTTCGGTCTGGTTGGACCTCGGTCCATTCTCGGTGTTCTGATCAATCTATCCGATAATTAACACATTGATTGTCAATTAAACTTGGTTTCTAAGCTTCAATATTATTTTAGATAAGTCAAATATCGTTTATAATATTTTTCGGAAGCTTTTAATAATTTATAAACAATTATTATAATTTATAATAATTTTTCAAACACTTAAATCATTTTTAAATGATTTAATTATCAAATAATCTTATTATTATTAATATTTAATAATATAAAAATATTAATAACATACTTGTCAAAATATCAAAGTTATTGTTAATAACTTAAAATATTTTTAAATCATCAATATTCTACTTAAATAATTTTTAAAATAATTAAAATCATTTTTAAATCATTACCATTAATATTTAAATATTAATGTAATTATTATCAAAATATTAAAAGTCATTAATTATAACTTAAAATATTTTTAAAATATTTTTCTCATTTTTAAATGATTTTTAAATCAATAAAATTATTTTTAATTCATTTATTTAATATTATAATTAAATAAATCTAATATCATTAATATTAATTTATTAATGAGAATTCTCCAAAAATATTGAAAATTATATTTTATAATTTAAAATATTTTCTAACACTTTATTCTTATTTAAAATAATTTTTAAATCATTAAAATCATTTTTAACTTATTTATTTAATTTAGTAATTAAATAAATCTAATATCATTAATATTAAATTATTAATGAAAATTCTCTAAAAATATTAAAAGTCACATTTTATAACTCAAAATATTTTAAATACATTATTCTTATTTAAAATAATTTTTCATAATATTAAATAATTTTTCTCTAATTTATTTAGTACACTAAGTAAATAAATTAAATACCTTTAATATTTAAATAATTATAAATATTAAAGAAAAATATTCCAATTGGTCAAAAATTATTTTTCATAATTTAAAATAATTTTTAAAACTATTTTTGGTATTTTTTAGAATTTATTTCTATTTTTTAATCATTTTCCAAAAATTCAGAAAATAAAATAATTAAAACCTTCGCTGTTGGTCTCTAGCGACAGAAAGCGTCGCTGTTGGTGCTCTTGAGCTCAAGAACACTGACAGCTTCGTGTTTCTAGGGTCACGTTTGACCACATAAATTGCTCGGTTTAAAATATTTTCTGGGCTTGATAAAACTTGAATCTTGTAGCTGAAATGTACGTCTACAATTATAAACTAACATCTTGGTCATAACACAAACCAACAAGTAAATCTGTACATTCAAAATCATTGTCAGACGGTTTCTGGGTTTTCCCAGAAACCCAGCAGTTCTCCTAGGCACTTTCCAGGTCATTTTAATCTAAGTTTTGATCATTGTTTTTGTGGTTTTAAGATTCATACATGTAGAACTTATGCCAAGGAACAACTATATATCCATATCACAGCCCAATAACATCAACATCGCCAGATTCAATCTGGTCAAAGGTTGTTAGAAAAACGGCCACTACCGTTTCTAGGTTTTCCAGAAATAGCACTTTGTGCTCAACTGGCCTACTTTGACCATATGCTACTTCGATTCTACTGATTATTTATACGATATAAAACTATGGATTTACAGTACACATAACCAGCTAAACGTATGTCACAACAACATCATAACATTAAAAACCTGACAGATCAGGAAGCTTAAAAATCTTGTCAGACTCTGTTTTCAAATTTCTGGGTTACCCAGATTTACAGCTGGTCAACGTCGGTCAATGGTCTTTAACCGTTAATAACTCATGATCTAGACCTCTGATGGCTATACTACCACTTGCAGAGTAAAGACCACATACAAGGCTTCATGTAACAACGTTTAAACAACAAAAATAGCAAACGAACAAGAATTTGTGGCCCCTGACATTAGCTTGTCAGACCACAGATTTTGTTCTTGGACAGACTTTGAAAAACACCTTTTTAAGGCACTTTAATGCTATGGATATATGTTTGATCATCATAGATCAACATAAAACATCCTCTAGCAAAGATCTAAACACAAAAACACAAAATTTTTAAAAGCATACAAGATCAAAAATAAAAATTTAGGTTATACCTTTTCTTGAATAATCTTAGATCTTGGCCCTCCAATCTGTTATTGGTTCATCTAGGGGTTGTTCTATGACTGATCTACTTGCTAAATTCGGAGCTTCTAGTGAGAGAGGGAGTTGGTGAGAGCAACTTGTCTAAAGGAGCAATTTAATGGATTTTCTCTCTCTTGAATCTATAAATAATGCTTGTAAGTTGCTAGATCTGATGCTAGGTGTCAATTGGAGGCTGATTCTGAGTTTTTTAATGCCACAAAGTCAATACATTAGGTTACTAACTAAAGTTGCTAGCAAAAATTACAAGTTACCATTTAAAAAGATGAAAAAGGGTATTTTAGTCATTTGCAAAATAATTTTAATGGCAATCTTGTCCAATGCATAAACCCTTAGGGTTTAAGGTTTGGGGTTAGGGTTTAGGATTTGGACCCTTTAGAGTTTAGGGTTTAAACCCTTTAGATTTGTAATTAATTTCCAAAATTTTCGAATTGTTAGACATTGGCTTTATTCGTCCTAGTACTTCTCCTTGGGGTGCTCATGTGCTATTCGTGAAGAAGAAAGATGGAATTATGCGACTTTGTATTGATTATCGGGAGTTGAATCATGTCACCATCAAAAACAGGTACACATTATGACACCCCCAAATTCGGGTTACCTGACCCCCGAGTTTGGTGTTCACGATCCATAATATAATATCATTTAACTACCCATTCATATATAAATAGGAATACATAAGTCAGTAACATAAGTTGTTAGTACATAAGTCTCAGGTCCACTAACCTTAACATTACAGAAATACCCCATTAGATATACAAAAAGGGTTTACAATACAATATAACATAATAATATTGTTCATTATAACTACTCCAACATCTTGCCTTTGCCTTTGCCTTTGATCTTCTTTGACCCGCTGGCCTCTTCGTTCCTAGCTGAAATGTTTTATTTATAGCAAGGGTGAGCAACAAGTTTGCCCCTCAAGTTAAGACATACAATAAAGGTATATGAATCAACATGAACAGAGTATCTATTTTGATAGAATGAAACTAAAGTTCGGGGAACTTTGAAATAACTGAACAAATCGTTAATCAATAATAATTCTTCTTGTATTCTAGGCAACGCAATAATTTGATAATGAAAGACTTCAACGCTTTCAAAGTTTCTACGATATTCTATTGAATACTCAAGAATCAATTCTAAGCAATAACAAAGTGGAATAATTTCTAGATTTATGCTGAGTGATCCCACCAGATCTTAGAACTTATTTTCTCGGGTATCTATCAAAGATTTACTTTGATACATACGCAGGCGTATCAGATAACCATAAAGATTAAATCATACCCCTCTACAAGTACTTAGAGCCGTACAACTCCTTGTACCCTATATTATGCATAATACTTAACAGCGCGCAATGGTCGAATATACGACCCAAAATGTTCCCTTTATATAAAAGTTATTCTTCTCAATTTCAGAATCAAGATTTTGATTTAACGACAAAATACTGTGATTTCAAATTCTATCTACTTATCGATCTAGCCGAAACAACTGGCATCGATTTATCAATAACAATTGATTTCTCTTCTCGTATTTATCAAGTTCTAACAAATGTTTGTCTAGCCAGAATAATTAGCTAAGACATTTCTCAATATAATTTGACAATAAACAGGAATTATCTGTATTGTCAATATTAGTTTCTACAAATTTAAATATCCAATAACAGTAATTCTACGAATATATATTTTCCGAATCAGTAATTCAATTTGAATTTTAATCATGCACTAACTGTGAATAATCAACAATAAATTCCCTGGACATAGTATAATTAGCAATAATTAACCATTATAATATTTAAATGAATATAACTCAAGGTTGAGTTAGGAAACTTGCCTTTCGCGTTGATTACAGCTACACAATAAACTTATCTGCTTTCGTAAGACCTATAACCAATAATATCGGTCTCACAATTAGCACAATCATTTATAACACGTAACACTATATTTTACAATCAAACTTCTCCTAGGCACATTACCACATAGCCACATTAGTGTTTATAACCTATATAAATACTTATCCAGTCTAACTATTTTGGTCTGGTTGGACCTCGGTCCATTCTCGGTGTTCTGGTCACTCTATCCGACAATTAAGACATTGATTGTCAATTAAACTTAGTTTCTAAGCTTCAATATTATTTTAGATAAGTCAAATATCGTTTATAATATTTTTCGGAAGCTTTTAATAATTTATAAACAATTATTATAATTTATAATAATTTTTCAAACACTTAAATCATTTTTAAATGATTTAATTATCAAATAATCTTATCATTATTAATATTTAATAATATAAAAAATATTAATAACATACTTGTCAAAATATCAAAGTTATTGTTAATAACTTAAAATATTTTTAAATCATCAGTATTCTACTTAAATGATTTTTAAAATAATTAAAATCATTTTTAAATCATTACCATTAATATTTAAATATTAATGTAATTATTATCAAAATATTAAATGTCATTAATTATAACTTAAAATATATTTAAAATATTTTTCTCATTTTTAAATGATTTTTAAATCAATAAAATAATTTTTAATTCATTTATTTAATATTATAATTAAATAAATCTAATATCATTAATATTAATTTATTAATGAGAATTCTCCAAAAATATTGAAAACTATATTTTATAATTTAAAATATTTTCTAACACTGTATTCTTATTTAAAATAATTTTTAAATCATTAAAATCATTTTTAACTTATTTATTTAATTTAGAAATTAAATAAATCTAATATCATTAATATTAAATTATTAGTGAAAATTTTCTAAAAATATTAAAAGTCACATTTTATAACTCAAAATATTTTTAAATACATTATTCTTATTTAAAATAATTTTTCATAATATTAAATCATTTTTCTCTAATTTATTTAGTACACTAAGTAAATAAATTAAATACCTTTAATATTTAAATAATTATAAATATTAAAGAAAAATATTCCAATTGGTCAAAAATTATTTTCATAATTTAAAATAATTTTTAAAACTATTTTTGGTAATTTTTAGAATTTATTTCTATTTTTTAATCATTTTCCAAAAATTCAGAAAATAAAATAATTAAAACCTTCGCTGTTGGTCTCTAGCGACAGAAAGCGTCGCTGTTGGTGCTCTTGAGCTCAAGAACACTGACAGCTTCGTGTTTCTAGGGTCACGTTTGACCACATAAATTGCTCGGTTTAAAATATTTTCTGGGCTTGATAAAACTTGAATCTTGTAGCTGAAATGTACGTCTACAATTATAAACTAACATCTTGGTCATAACACAAACCAACAAGTAAATATGTACATTCAAAATCATTGTCAGACGGTTTCTGGGTTTTCCCAGAAACCCAGCAGTTCTCCAGGCACTTTCCAGGTCATTTTAATCTAAGTTTTGATCATTGTTTTTGTGGTTTTAAGATTCATACATGTAGAACTTATGCCAAGGAACAACTATATATCCATATCACAGCCCAATAACATCAACATCGCCAGATTCAATCTGGTCAAAGGTTGTTAGAAAAACGGCCACTACCGTTTCTAGGTTTTCCAGAAACAGCACTTTGTGCTCAACTGGCCTACTTTGACCATATGCTACTTCGATTCTACTGATTATTTACACGATATAAAACTATGGATTTATAGTACACATAACCAGCTAAACGTATGTCACAACAACATCATAACATTAAAAACCTGACAGATCAGGAAGCTTAAAAATCTTGTCAGACTCTGTTTTCAAATTTCTGGGTTACCCAGATTTACAGCTGGTCAACGTCGGTCAATGGTCTTTGACCGTTAATAACTCATGATCTAGACCTCTGATGGCTATACTACCACTTGCAGAGTAAAGACCACATACAAGGCTTCATGTAACAACGTTTAAACAACAAAAATAGCAAACGAACAAGAATTTGTGGCCCCTGACATTAGCTTGTCAGACCACAGATTTTGTTCTTGGACAGACTTTGAAAAACACCTTTTTAAGGCACTTTGATGCTATGGATATATGTTTGATCATCATAGATCAACATAAAACATCCTCTAGCAAAGATCTAAACACAAAAACACAAAATTTTTAAAAGCATACAATATCAAAAATAAAAATTTAGGTTATACCTTTTCTTGAATAATCTTAGATCTTGGCCCTCCAATCTGTTATTGGTTGATCTAGGTGCTGTTCTATGACTAATCTACTTGCTAAATTCGGAGCTTCTAGTGAGAGAGGGAGTTGGTGAGAGCAACTTGTCTAAAGGAGCAATTTAATGGATTTTCTCTCTCTTGAATCTATAAATAATGCTTGTAAGTTGCTAGATCTGATGCTAGGTGTCAATTGGAGGCTGATTGCTGAGTTTTTTAATGTCACAAAGTCAATACATTAGGTTACTAACTAAAGTTGCTAGCAAAAATTACAAGTTACCATTTAAAAAGATTAAAAAGGGTATTTTAGTCATTTGTAAAATAATTTTAAGGGCAATCTTGTCCAATGCACAAACCTTTAGGGTTTAGGGTTTATGTTAGGGTTTAGGGTTTGGACCTTTTAGGGTTTAGGGTTTAAACCCTTTAGATTTGCAATTAATTTCCAAAATTTTAGAATTATTAGACATTGGCTTTATTCGTCTTAGTACTTCTCCTTGGGGTGCTCATGTGCTATTCGTGAAGAAGAAAGATGGAAGTATGCGACTTTGTATTGATTATCGGGAGTTGAATCACGTCACCATCAAAAACAGGTACACATTGTGACACCCCCAAATCCGGGTTACCTGACCCCCGAGTTTGGTGTTCACGATCCATAATATAATATCATTTAACTACCCATTCATATATAAATAGGTACCCATTCATATATAAATAGGAATGCATAAGTCATTAACATAAGTTGTTAATACATAAGTCCTAGGCCCACTAACCTTAACATTACAGAAATACCCCTTTAGATATACAAAAAGGGTTTACAATACAATATAACATAATAATATTGTTCATTATAACTACTCCAACATCTTGCCTTTGCCTTTGATCTTCTTTGACCCGCTGGCCTCTTCGTTCCTAGCTGAAATGTTTTATTTATAGCAACGGTGAGCAACAAGTTTGCCCCGCAAGTTAAGACATACAATAAAGGTATATAAATCAACAAGAACAGACTATCTATTTTGATAGAATGAAACTAAAGTTCGAGGAACTTTGAAATAGCTGAACAAATCGTTAATCAATAACAATTCTTCTTGTATTTTAGGCAACGCAATAATTTGATAATGAAAGAGTACAACGCTTTCAAAGTTTCTACGATATTCTATTGAATACTCAAGAATCAATTCTAAGTAATAACAAAGTGAAATAATTTCCAGATTTATGCTGAGTGATCCCACCAGATCATAGAACTTATTTTTCTCGGGTATCTATCAAAGATTTACTTTGATACATACGCAGGCATATCAGATAACCATAAAGATTAAATCATACCCCTCTACAAGTACTTAGAGCCGGCCAACTCCTTGTACCCTATATTATGCATAATACTTAACAGCGCGCAATGGTCGAATATACGACCCAAAATGTTCCCTTTATATAAAAGGTTATTTTTCTCAGTTTCAGAATCAAGATTTTGATATAACAACGAAATACTATGATTTCAAATTCTATCTTCTTATCGATCTAGCCGAAACAACTGGCATCGATTTATCAATAACAATTGATTTCTCTTCTTGTATTTATCAAGTTCTAACAAATGTTTGTCAAGCCAGAATAATTAGCTAAGACATTTCTCAATATAATTTAAAAATAAACAGGAATTATCTGTATTGTCAATATTAGTTTCTACAAATATAAATATCCAACAACAGTAATTCTACGAATATATATTTTCCGAATCAGTAATTCAATTTGAATTTTAATCATGCACTAACTGTGAATAATCAACAATAAATTCCCTGGACATGGTATAATTAGCAATAATTAACCATTATAATATTTGAATGAATATAACTCAAGGTTGAGTTAGAAAACTTGCCTTTCGCGTTGATTACAGCTACACAATAAACTTATCTGCTTTCGTAAGACCTATAACCAATAATATCGGTCTCACAATTAGCACAATCATTTATAACACGTAGCACTGTATTTTACGGTCAAACTTCTCCTAGGCACATTACCACATAGCCACATTTGTGTTTATAACATATATAAACACTTATCCAGTCTAACTATTTCGGCCTGGTTCGACCTCGGTCCATTCTCGGTGTTCTGGTCAATCTATCCGACAATTAACACATTGATTGTCAATTAAACTTGGTTTTTAAGCTTCAATATTATTTTAGATAAGTCAAATATCGTTTATAATATTTTTCGGAAGCTTTTAATAATTTATAAACAATTATTATAATTTATAATAATTTTTCAAACACTTAAATCATTTTTAAATGATTTAATTATCAAATAATCTTATCATTATTAATATTTAATAATATAAAAATATTAATAACATACTTGTCAAAATATCAAAGTTATTGTTAATAACTTAAAATATTTTTAAATCATCAATATTCTACTTAAATAATTTTTAAAATAATTAAAATTATTTTTAAATCATTACCATTAATATTTAAATATTAATGTAATTATTATCAAAATATTAAAAGTCATTAATTATAACTTAAAATATATTTAAAATATTTTTTCTCATTTTTAAATGATTTTTAAATAAATAAAATAATTTTTAATTCATTTATTTAATATTATAATTAAATAAATCTAATATCATTAATATTAATTTATTAATGAGAATTCTCCAAAAATATTGAAAATTATATTTTTTTAATTTAAAATATTTTTTAACACTTTATTCTTATTTAAAATGATTTTTAAATCATTAAAATCATTTTTAACTTATTTATTTAATTGAGTAATTAAATAAATATAATATCATTAATATTAAATTATTAATAAAAATTCTCTAAAAATATTAAAAGACACATTTTATAACTCAAAATATTTTTAAATACATTATTCTTTTTTAAAATAATTTTTCATAATATTAAATCATTTTTCTCTAATTTATTTAATACACTAAGTAAATAAATTAAATACCTTTAATATTTCAATAATTATAAATATAAAAGAAAAATATTCCAATTGGTCAAAAATTATTTTTCATAATTTAAGATAATTTTTAAAACCATTTTTGGAAATTTTTAGAATTTATTTCTATTTTTTAATCATTTTCCAGAAATTTAGAAAATAAAATAATTAAAACCTTCGCTGTTGGTCTCTAGCGACAGAAAGCGTCGCTGTTGGTGTTCTTGAGCTCAAGAACACTGACAGCTTCGTGTTTCTAGGGTCACGTTTGACAACATAAATTGCTCGGTTTAAAATATTTTCTGGGCTTGATAAAACTTGAATCTTGTAGCTGAAATGTACGTCTACAATTATAAACTAGCTTCTTGGTCATAACACAAACCAACAAGTAAATTTGTACATTCAAAATCATTATCAGACGGTTTCTGGGTTTTCCCAGAAACCCAGCAGTTCTCCTAGGCACTTTCCAGGTCATTTTAATCTAAGTTTTGATCTATTTTTGTGGTTTTAAGATTCATACATGTAGAACTTATGCCAATGAACAACTATATTTCCATATCACAGCCCAATAACATCAACATCGCCAAATTCAATCTGGTCAAAGGTTGTTAGAAAAAACTGTCACTACCGTTTCTGGGTTTTCCAGAAACAGCACTTTGTGCTCAACATGGCCTACTTTGACCATATGTACTTCGATTCTACTGATTATTTACACGATATAAAAACTATGGATTTACAGTACACATAACCAGCTAAACGTATGTCACAACAACAACATCATAACATTAAAAAACCTGATAGATCATGAAGCTAAAAAATCTTGTCAGATCTGTTTTCAATTTCTGGGTTACCCAGATTTACAGCTGGTCAACGTCGGTCAACGGTCTTTGACCGTTAATAACTCATGATCTAGACCTCTGATGGCTATACTACCACTTGCAGAGTAAATACCACATACAAGGCTTCATGTAACAACGTTTAAACAACAAAAATAGCAAACGAACAAGAATATGTGGCCCTGACATTAGCTTGTCAGACCACCAGATTTTGTTCTTGGACAGACTTTGAAAAACACCTTTTTAAGGCACTTCGATGCTATGGATATATGTTTGATCATCATAGATCAACATAAAACATCCTCTAGCAAAGATCTAAACACAAAAACACAAATTTTTTAAAAGCATACAAGATCAAAAATAAAAATTTAGATTATACCTTTTCTTGAACAATCTTAGATCTTGGCCTCCATCTGTTATTGGTTGATCTAGGGGCTGTTCTATGACTGATCTACTTGCTAAATTCGGAGCTTTCAGTGAGAGAGGGAGTTGGTGAGAGCAACTTGTCTAAAGGAGCAATTTAATGGATTTTCTCTCTCTTGAATCTATAAATAATGCTTGTAAGTTGAGATCTGATGCTAGGTGTCAATTGGAGGTGATTGCTACGTTTTTTAATGTCACAAAGTCAATACATTAGGTGACTAACTAAAGTTGCTAGCAAAAAATTACAAGTTACCATTTAAAAAGATGAAAAAGGGTATTTTAGTCATTTACAATATTAATTTTAAGGGCAATATTTTCCAATGCACAACCTTAGGGTTTGGGGGTTTGGGTTAGGGTTTAGGTTTTAGACCTTTTAGGGTTTAGGGTTTAAACCTTTAGATTTGTAATTAATTTCCAAAATTTTTGAATTGTTAGACATTGGCTTCATTAGTCCTAGTACTTCTCCTTGGGGTGCTCCTGTGCTATTCGTGAAGAAGAAAGATGGAAGTATGCGACTTTGTATTGATAATCTGGAGGTGAATCATGTCACCATCAAAAACAGGTACACATTGTGACACCCCAAATCTGGGTTACCTGACCCCGAGTTTGGTGTTCACGATCCATAATATAATATCATTCAACTACCCATTCATATATAAATAGGAATACATAAGTCATTAACATAAGTTGTTATTACATAAATCCAGGTCCACTAACCTTAACATTACAGAAATACCCCTTTAGATATACAAAAAGGGTTTACAATACAATATAACATAATAATATTGTTCATTATAACTACTCCAACATCTTGCCTTTGCCTTTGATCTTCTTTGACCCGCTGGCCTCTTCGTTCCTAGCTGAAATGTTTTATTTAAAGCAAGGGTGAGCAACAAGTTTGCCCCGCAAGTTAAGACATACAATAAAGGTATATGAATCAACAAGAACAGACTATTATTTTGATAGAATGAAAACTAAAGTTCGGGGAACTTTGAAATAACTGAACAAATCGTTAATCAATAACAATTCTTCTTGTATTCTAGGCAACACAATAATTTGATAATGAAAGAGTACAATGCTTTCAAAGTTTCTACGATATTCTTTGAATACTCAAGAATCAATTAAAGCAATAACAAAGTGAAATAATTTCTAGATTTATGCTGAGTGATCCCACCAGATCTTAGAACTTATTTTCTCGGGTATCTATCAATGATTTACTTTGATACATACGCAGGCGTATCAGATAACCATAAAGATTAAATCATACCCCTCTACAAGTACTTAGAGCCGGCCAACTCCTTGTACCCTATATTATGCATAATGCTTAACAGCGCGCAATGGTCGAATATACGACCCAAAATGTTCCCTTTATATAAAAGGTTGTTCTTCTCAGTTTCAGAATCAAGATTTTGATTTAACAACGAAGTACTGTGATTTCAAATTCTATCTACTTATCGATCTAGCCGAAACAACTGGCATCGATTTATCAATAACAATTGATTTCTCTTCTCGTATTTATCAAGTTCTAACAAATGTTTGTCAAGCCAGAATAATTAGCTAAGGCATTTCTCAATATAATTTGACAATAAACAGAAATTATCTGTACTGTCAATATTAGTTTCTACAAATATAAATATCCAACAATAGTAATTCTACGAATATATATTTTTTGAATCAGTAATTCGATTTGAATTTTAATCATGCACTAACTGCGAATAATCAACAATAAATTCCTTGGACATGGTATAATTAGCAATAATTAACCATTATAATATTTGAATGAATATAACTCAAGGTTGAGTTAGGAAACTTGCCTTTCGCGTTGATTACAGCTACACAATAAACTTATCTACTTTCTTAAGACCTATAACTAATAATATCGGTCTCACAATTAGCACAATCATTTATAACACGTAACACTGTATTTTGCAGTCAAACTTCTCCTAGGCACATTACCACATAGCCACATTAGTATTTATAACCTATATAAACACTTATCCAGTCTAACTATTTCGGTTTGGTTGGACCTCGGTCCATTCTCGGTGTTCTGGTCACTCTATCCGACAATTAACACATTGATTGTCAATTAAACTTGGTTTCTAAGCTTCAATATTATTTTAGATAAGTCAAATATCGTTTATATTTTTTCGAAAGCTTTTTATAATTTATAAACAATTATTATAATTTATAATAATTTTTTAAACACTTAAATCATTTTTAAATGATTTAATTATCAAATAACCTTATCATTATTAATATTTAATAATATAAAAATATTAATAACATACTTGTCAAAATATCAAAGTTATTGTTAATAACTTAAAAATATTTTAAATCATCAATATTCTACTTAAATGATTTTTAAAAATAATTAAAATTATTTTAAATCATTACCATTAATATTTAAATATTAATGTAATTATTATCAAAATATTAAAAGTCATTAATTATAACTTAAAATATTTTTAAATTTTTTTCTCATTTTTAAATGATTTTTAAATCAATAAAATAATTTTTAATTCATTTATTTAATATTATAATTAAATAAATCTAATATCATTAGTATTAATTTATTAATGAGAAGTCTCCAAAAATATTGAAAATTATATTTTATAATCTAAAATATTATCTAACACTTTATTCTTATTTAAAATGATTTTTAAATCACATAAATCATTTTTAACTTATTTATTTAATTTAGTAATTAAATAAATCTAATATCATTAATATTAAATTATTAATAAAAATTCTCTAAAAATATTAAAAGTCACATTTTATAACTCAAAATATTTTTTAAATACATTATTATTTTTTAAAATAATTTTTCATAATATTAAATTATTTTTCTCTAATTTATTTAGTACACTAAGTAAATAAATTAAATACCTTTAATATTTAAATAATTATAAATATTAAAGAAAATTATTCCAATTGGTCAAAAATTATTTTTCATAATTTAAAATAATTTTTAAAACCATTTTGGTAATTTTTAGGATTTATTTCTATTTTTTAATCATTTTCGAAATTCAGAAAATAAAATAATTAAAACCTTCGCTGTTGGTCTCTAGCGACAGAAAGCGTCGCTGTTGGTGTTCTTGAGCTCAAGAACACTGACAGCTTCGTGTTTCTAGGGTCACGTTTGACTACATAAATTGATCGGTTTAAAATATTTTCTGGGCTTGATAAAACTTGAATCTTGTAGCTGAAATGTACGTCTACAATTATAAACTAACATCTTGGTCATAACACAAACCAACAATTAAATCTGTACATTCAAAATCATTGTCAGACGGTTTCTGGGTTTTCCTAGAACCAGAAACCCAGCAGTTCTCCTAGGCACTTTCCAGATCATTTTAATCTAAGTTTTGATCATTGTTTTTGTGGTTTTAAGATTCATACATGTAGAACTTATGCCAAGGAACAACTATATATCCATATCACAGCCCAACAACATCAATATCGCTAGATTCAATCTGGTCAAAGGTTGTTAGAAAATAAAAATTTAGGTTATACCTTTTCTTGAATAATCTTAGATCTTGGCCCTCCAATCTGTTATTGGTTGATCTAGGGGCTGTTCTATGACTGATCTACTTGCTAAATTCGGAGCTTCCAGTGAGAGAGGGAGTTGGTGAGAGCAACTTGTCTAAAGGAGTAATTTAATGGATTTTCTCTCTTGAATCTATAAATAATGCTTGTAAGTTGCTAGATCTGATGCTAGGTGTCAATTGGAGGCTGATTGCTGAGTTTTTTAATGTCACAAAGTCAATACATTAGGTTACTAACTAAAGTTGCTAGCAAAAATTACAAGTTACCATTTAAAAAGATGAAAAAGGGTATTTTAGTCATTTGTAAAATAATTTTAAGGGCAATCTTGTCCAATGCACAAACCCTTAGGGTTTAGGGTTTGGGTTAGAGTTTAGGATTAGGACCTTTTATGGTTTAGGGTTTAAACCCCTTAGATTTGCAATTAATTTCCAAAATTTTCGAATTTCGGTTTTCAAAATAGAAAATTAATTTTCCAAAATTATAATTAGGATTCAATAAATATATTAATATTTCCTAATCATAAAATTCAATCTTGCTAATTAGGATTTATATCCCTAATTAAAATTGCTTAATTTAGCAATTAGGGTCAAAATGGTCATTAGGGTTTATAACCCATGAATTAGGGTTTTAAATAGAAAAATAATTTTTCAAAATTACAATTAGAATTTGTAAATTAGAAATTCAGATAACTAAAATATAATTAGGGTTTTCTAATCATATTTAAGTTTAATACCCACACTAGGCTTGCCAATTAGAATTAGGGTTTCCTAATTTAGGATTTAGAATTCCCGAATATAAAATTAGGGTTTTTAACCGTACAATTGGTTTTCTAAATCTGAGATTATGGTTTCTAATCCCTTATTAGGGTTTATAAATCTTAAACCTTATCCGATCAATCATTGATCAATAAATTTCTTCGGTACAAACACAAACTCATTAAAATAATTAATTTAATTATATTTTCTACCGAATCCCTATCCAGAAATTAGGGTTAGGGTTTCTAAAGCTGTTAAGCACAACTCTACTCTAATTTTATTAGTCAATACACAAATTGACTTTCTCGAGACTCGTATCATCGATACTTGTCACATAAATGATAATTAATATTAATAAAAAAAAATTATTCGCAAATTTTGGAATATTCAAAATCCCGGGTTATCACACCCATTGCCACGTATTGATGACCTGTTTGACCAGTTGCAAGGAGCACAATTCTTTTCAAAGATCGATCTTCGTTCTGGATATCATCAGCTGAAGGTTAGAACTGAGGATATTCCAAAGATGGCTTTCAGAACTCGATACGGGCACTATGAATTCCTAGTTATGTCCTTTGAATTGACTAATGCTCATGCTGCCTTCATGGATATGATGAACCAGGTA
This sequence comes from Panax notoginseng, assembly GCA_016801055.1. Taxonomy (NCBI): domain Eukaryota; kingdom Viridiplantae; phylum Streptophyta; class Magnoliopsida; order Apiales; family Araliaceae; genus Panax; species Panax notoginseng. The sequence goes on from CM029012.1 coordinate 41,425,466, forward strand.
TTCAAGGAATATTTGGATCACTTTGTAGTCGTCTTTATTGATGACATCCTTATTTATTCCAAAAGTCGTGAAGATCATGAGCAACACTTGAGGCTGGTACTCCAAAAACTTCGTGAATACAAGCTTTATGCCAAGTTGAAGAAATACGAGTTCTGGCTGGAGGAGGTAGCATTCCTTGGGCACGTACTATCAAGTCGTGGGATATCTGTTGACCCGGCAAAGATTAAAGCTATTCAAAGCTGGGAGCAACCTAAATCAGTGACTGAAGTACGTAGCTTTCTTTGTTTAGCTGGTTATTATCGGAGATTCGTGGAAGGATTTTCTCGAATCGCTACTCTATTAACTCAGCTGACTCGAAAAGATACAAAGTTCGATTGGAGCGAAGAATGTGAGAAGAGTTTTCAAGAACTCAAGAGGAGACTCATTTCAGCACTTGTTCTAACAATACCATCTGGCTCGGAGGGATTTGTCATCTACAGTGATGCTTCGAGCAAAGGGTTGGGATGCATTCTCATGCAACATGAAAAAGTCATAGCCTATGCATCAAGACAACTTAAGGAATATGAGAGGAATTATCCTACTCATGATCTAGAGTTGGCAGCTGTTGTCTTTGCACTTAAAATTTGGAGGCATTACTTGTATGGGGAGAAGGTGGAGATCTTTACGGATCATAAAAGCCTCAAATATTTCTTCACTCAAAAGGAACTCAACATGCGACAACAACGTTGGCTTGAACTGTTGAAAGATCATGATCATACCATTCAATACCATCCTGGAAAAGCGAACGTGGTAGCTGACACATTGAGTAGAAGATCATATGCAAGTACGAGTGCGATATTGTCAACACAAAGGCCCATTTTGTGTGACTTGCAAAGGATGGAGATAGAGTTAAAGACTCCAGGGACCCATGTGATGATGGCGAATATACGAGTAGAACCAACTTTAATCGATAAAGTTAAAGTTGCTCAAGCTACAGACCTGGAGCTGATGTGTGACGCCCCCAAAATTAGGTATACATCACCCATCTTGGGTCGTCAGATACGAAGTACAGAATACAAATATAACTTACTAATACAACTGTCGTGTATAAGATGACAAAACATAAACTGTGAGTTTGAATACAAATATTATCTTCTAGAGAGTATTCATACTCAAAAGCAGTCCTCATTACATTTATTAACACACTATTACATAGAATAGTGAGGACTACTAACTAATACTATCATTCAAACCATCACTCCGTTTCCCGACTTGCCCCAGCTACGTTCTCATTTCCTGAAGAGAACAGTGAAAGAAAGGGTGAGCTCAACTAGCCCAGTAAGAAATATTATGACTAAGATAATGAAGAATAAATTATCATTAGCCTTCAACAATATTAAACTGATAAAATATAATAGACATCAAGTTTAACTGCAGCGGAACAAGCAATCCATTAAAAGAGTTAAGTAGAAAATAAACTCTATTATCTTTTATGATTTAAAAGGTTTTTCAACACTACTATCGCTGAGACTCAGCTTAATAAAATAATCCACATCATCGAATCACCCCTGCACTACGGCCAAGGATATTCGTGTATTCATTAATGGTCATGATCATGCCAACAACTGTCTATCAATGCACTACGGGCCAATGAGGACTTTTACCACATCATTTGTAACATTACGGTCATGATTATACTGAATAATCCTTGGTCATAATCATACCAAGTCCATCTATGCACTACAGGCCACAGATGACTTTTAACATTTTATAAACATGAGGATGATGACAATGATATAAGAATTCAATAAAACAAGTTCAAGAATTAATTTATCCAAGAATTAACAACGTCCAAATTGTCAACATGATACTGCTTTGTGGAGTAAAATTCAAGAATGCTTAGAAGAATATTTTCATGAAAAGATACTGGATGAAACACAATTATCAAGGATATTCCACAAATTTCATGGAGTATAGAAGTCAAAACTTAACCAACTGAGTATAATAAAGAATGGAATAACAAAAGAAATCACCATGCATGCGATAGACTGCACATTCAAGTTATTCCAACAGAATAATAAATAATGGAACCAGGTCCGGTGTAAAACGCACAGACAGGATATTCCAACAGAATAATAATAAAGACGGAACCAGGTCCCGGTGTAAAACACACAGACAGGATGTTCCAACAGAATAATAATAAAGACGGAACCAGGTCCAGTGTAAAACACACAGACAGGATGTTCCAACAGAATAATAGAAGAATGTCACCAAGTATAGGGTAGACCGCGTATACAGGTTATTCCAACAGAATAATAAGAAATGGAATAACAACAGTTCTCTTCTTGAATAAGAAAGAATAACACCCCCTTACCGTTTTAAAGAAGAGCTGAAGTAAGGAAGTAGTTAAGTAGCAGAATACTCTTCTTCTCTCTCTCTATAGTTTCTCTCTATAGCTTCTCTCTAAAGAGTTCAGTGAATTCGTAAGAAATAATGAAGGAATGAGCTGCTATTTATAGAAAAATAGAATGCATAGTAACTAATTCATGAACGGTCCAGATTGATTACTTTAATCTGACAGTCCATATTTAAAGAAAAATCTTTTAAATAAAATATAATATATTCTATTTATAGAATAACTTTAATAAAGTATTCTGTTTTATATAAAAAGATGTTTCTGTTTTATTACGTTAATAATACGAATAAAACAAAACGTCATTATCGCTAAATAATTCATATTATTAACTGACAATAATTGAATCAAACTGAGTGACTTCTCACATAAGCATTAATAATCAATACCGTGTGCTACTATGCAAACACACGTATTACTGTACTTTTATTACCGAGTAATTTAACAGTAACAATGGTAAAACTTCCGCCGTTATTTTTAATAAAATATTTTTATCGTTTTCTCAATCCGACAATAATTCCGTTGTGAGGTCCACCAATGATTGTGCCGTTGTACGAATATTCCCTGTTAAAACGAATATTCTCCGACCAATCGAATATTATATAACAACTTGCGTATTTTACAAAATTTATAAATATTACCCACAACTATAACACTATATCAAATTAACTCCATAATATTCAAAAATGATATTTATAGAAAATTTATCTTTATTTATAAAAGTTGGGGTCTTACAACCTCCCCTTCTTATAAAATTTCGCCCTCGAAATTAGGGTACGTACCTGGTATGTCGAAGAGGTAAGGATACCTTGATTTCATTTCATATTCTAACTCCCAAGTCATTTCCTCAGCATTGTGGTTTCTCCACAAAACTTTGACTTGAGGTATAACTTTGGAGCGTAGAATATGTTCCTTCTTATCCAAGATTTGAACAGGAACTTCTTCATACGTCAAATCCTCCGCTATTTCGTCCGGTTCTAATTCAATAATATGGTTCGGGTCTTCCACATATTTGCATAACATGGATATGTGAAAAACGTTATGAACACGAGACATACTTGGCGGTAAAGCGAGTCTATAAGCCACAGTTCCTACTCGATCGAGGATTAAAAATAGACCGATGAATCGAGAATTGAGCTTTTCTCTCTTTCCAAATCTCGTAACTCCTTTCCATGGAGCAACACGTAAGAACACATGATCTCCTACATCAAATTCCACGTCCTTTCGATGAAAATCATCATAACTCTTTTGTCGATCTTGTGAGGTTTTTATACGTTGTCGGATCGTTTGAATCTTTTCTGTAGTCATACGTACCAACTTCAGTCCCAACAACGTTGCTTCACCCACCTCATCCCAGCATACTGGAGAATGACATTTTCTTCCATACAATGCTTCGAATGGAGCCATGCCAATACTTGCTTGATAACTGATGTTGTAGGAAAACTCCACCAATGGTAAGAACTTGTCCCAACTTCCCTTGAAGTCAAAGACACAAAGTCTTAATAAATCTTCCAGAGTTTGAATAGTCTTCTCTGATTGTCCGTCCGTCTGAGGATAATATGCTGAACTAAATCGTAACTCTGTGCCCATAGCTTTTTGTAAACTAACCCAAAATCGTGAAGTGAATCTTGGGTCTCGGTCAGAAACTATGGATACTGGCATACCATGCAGTCTTACAATCTCGTTTATGTACATACGAGCAAGACATTCAAGTGTATAAATTTCTCGTATCGGTAAGAAATGAGCAGACTTGGTCAATCTATCAACAATGACCCAAATCGCATCTATACCTTGAGAAACCTTAAGAAGACCGGTAACAAAATCCATGGTAATGTGCTCCCACTTCCATTCTGGAATTTCAAGTGGTTGCAATGGACCTTTTGTTACTTGATGCTCCGCTTTGACTCGTTGACAAGTTAGACACCTTGAGATAAACAACGCTATCTCTCTCTTCATATTGCTCCACCAAAATGTATGACGAAGATCATGATACATTTTGGTACTTGCAGGATGGATTGCAAATGGTGTGTTGTGCGCCTCCATCATGATTTCATACTTTAAATCAGGGTTGTTAGGAACACAAAGTCTGGAGTTGACTCGAAGTATTCCTTCTTCATCGATTCTTACTTCCGGCATAGCACCTTCTTGCACTTTCTTCCTCATACGTATCAGCTCCAGGTCTGTAGCTTGAGCAGCTTTAACCGTATCGATTAAAGTTAGTTCTACTCGTATATTCGACATCATCATATGGGTCCCTGGAGTCTTTAACTCTATCTCCATCCTTTGCAAGTCACACAAAATGGGCCTTTGTGTTGACAATATTGCACTCGTACTTGCATATGATCTTCTACTCAATGCGTCAGCTACCACGTTCGCTTTTCCAAGATGCTATTAAATGGTATGATCATAATCTTTCAACATTTCAAGCCAACGTCGTTGTCGCATGTTGAGTTCCTTTTGAGTGAAGAAATATTTGAGGCTTTTATGATCTGTAAAGATCTCCACCTTCTCCCCATACAAGTAATGCCTCCAAATTTTAAGTGCAAAGACAACAGCTGCCAACTCTAGATCATGAGTAGGATAATTCCACTTATATTTCTTGAGTTGTCTAGATGCATAGGCTATGACTTTTCCATGTTGCATGAGAACGCATCCCAACCCTTTGCTCGAAGCATCACTGTAGATGACAAATCTCTCCGAGCCAGATGGTATTGTTAGAACAGGTGCTGAAATGAGTCTCCTCTTGAGTTCTTGAAAACTTTGCTCACATTCTTCGCTCCAATCGAACTTTGTATCTTTCCGAGTCAGCTGAGTTAATGGAGTAGCGATTCGAGAAAATCCTTCCACGAATCTCCGATAATAACCAGCTAAACCAAGAAAGCTACGTACTTAGGTCACTGATTTAGGTTGCTCCCAGCTTTGAATAGCTTCAATCTTTGTCGGGTCAACCGATATTCCACGACTTGATACTACGTGCCCAAGGAATGCTACCTCCTCCAGCCAGAACTCGCATTTCTTCAACTTGGCATAAAGCTTGTATTCACGAAGCTTTTGGAGTACCAGCCTTAAGTGTTGCTCATGATCTTCACGGCTTTTGGAATAAATAAGGATGTCATCAATAAAGACGACCACAAAGTGATCCAAATATTCCTTGAATACCCCGGTTCATCATATCCATGAAGGCAGCAGGAGCATTAGTCAATCCAAAGGACATGAATAGGAATTCATAATGCCCGTACCGAGTTCTAAAAGCCGTCTTTGGAATATCCTCAATTCTAACCTCCAGCTGATGATATCCAGAACGAAGATCGATCTTTGAAAAGAATTGTACTCCTTGCAACTGGTTAAACAGGTCATCAATACGTGGCAATGGGTACCTATTTTTGATGGTGACATGATTCAACTCCCGATAATTAATAAAAAGTCGCATACTTCCATCTTTCTTCTTCACGAATAGCACAGGAGCACCCCAAGGAGAAGTACTAGGACGAATAAAGCTAATGTCTAACAATTCCTGCAGTTGGATCTTTAACTCCTGAAGTTCAATAGGAGCCATTCGATATGGGGGCTTTGGAAATGGGTTTTGTACCGGGTTCAAGGTCGATACAAAATTCAATTTCACGCTCTGGGGGTAGGCCCAGGAAGTTCTTCAGGGAATACGTCAGGGAATTTATTAACAATAGAAATATCATTCAAAACTGACGTATTTTTGTTTAGATCCGTGACATGAGCTAAGAAAGCTTGACATCCATTTTTCAATAAACGAATAGCTTTATGGCTTGAGATGACAGCGATTGATTTTAATGGTTTGGTTGCTTAAATTCCCATAATAGGTCGATTAGGAATATGAAAGCTAATAACCTTACGAAAACAATCAATTTTTGCATGATGAGTAGTTAACCAATCAATCCCTAGAATCACGTCAAATGCAAATATTTTTAATGAAATAAGATCGACATGTAATGTGTGGGTACCAACTTGAACCAAACAAGACTTATAAATCGTGGATGTAATAAAGGTTTCTCCCAATGGAGTTTCAACAGATAAGTCAAAGTCTAATTTCTCCGGAATCAAATTTAATCGATGAGCGCAAGTAGAGAAATAAAAGAATGGTAGAACCGGTATCAAATAAAGTATAGACTTCGTTAGAGTTTATGATAAGCTTACCCGTGATGACCTAATTCGGGTTCCTTGCTTTCTGGGAGGTCACAACAAACGCTCTCCCTTGCACTACCGGTTTTGACTTTTCTGGGACGGCCTTTGTGTCTCCATTGGCTGAACTTGTTTTTGGTAAACGATAAAATCGAGCTAAATGACTTTCTCTTCCACAATTATAACATGCTTTAGATGGCATCGCGCAGTTTAGACTGATGTGCCCCTCCCCTCCGCATTTAAAACATATGATAGGTGGTCGTTCTCCTTCCTTAACAACAGGTGCTGGTGCTGACGTCTTTCCATCATTGTTGAATCTCCTCTTCTTGAAATGACCATTCTTATTGTTTTGGCCCTGATTACCACCGAAGTGGTTACCATTTCTGGCCTGTTGATTCCCTCCACGCTTGTTTTCACCACTTCGATGACTGCTCTCACCGGCATTATCATTTTGCCGACTGCTCTCTTTTGATTGCGTTGACTCGTTATTGCGCTCCACTAACTGAGCCCTATTCACAACATCTGAATACAAACACAGTTTATGAGAGATAAGATGTTGACGTATCTCAGGTTTCAAACCTCGCAAAAACATTCGCGTCATTCGCTATTCATTATCCACCAAGTGGGACGCAAACCGGGACAACTCAGCAAATTTAGCCTCATACTGCGACACGGTCATATTATTCTGCTCCAATTTGATGAACTCCACCTCCTTCATGTGACGAACACTTTCGGGGAAAATATTTGTCATTGAACAGCTCTTGGAACTTCTCCCAAGACATCTTCAGTGCGGCAGGTTGAGTACGCTTAATCGATTCCCACCAGTAATCTGCCTCTCCTCGCAACATAAAGGCGGCAAAGGGAACCTTTTGCTCCTCGGAGCATCCCAAGACATTAAATATCTTGGTAATCTACTTTATCCATATTTCCATTATAAGTGGTTTTGGCTCTCCCTTAAACTCTGGTGGTCCCAGCTCCTTGAACTGTTTAGCGGTGACCGTCCGTGTGACGCCCCCAGAATAGGTATACAACACCCATTCTGAGTCGCCAAATACATGGTACAGAAAGCAAACTACAACTTCAATAATACAATTGTCGTGCAAAATACGACAACACATACTGAGTTTAAATACAAATATTGTCTTCTAGACAATATCCACACTCAAATAAATCCTCATTACAATTATTCAAACACTATTTTACAGAAATAGTGAGGACTGCTAATACATCTTTCTAGAACCATCACTCCATACCCCGACTAGATCCTGCTATGTTCTCACCTCCTGAGAAGAAAAATGGAACAAAAAGGAAAAGGGTGAGCTCAACTAGCCTAGTAAAGAATATTATGACTAAGATAATATACAACAAATTATCGTTAGTCTTCAACAGGGAAAAATTTGATAAAATATAATCGACAACAAGTTTTAGATCAACAACTGCAGCGGAAACAGCAAACCATTAGAAGAGTCAAGTAGAGAAAGAATTCTATTATCTTTTAAGATTTAAAAGTCCATCATCAATATTTTATCCCTGTAACATCAATTAATAATCATCTTTAACCAAATATTCATCTTTGCACTACAGGCCAAAGATATTCATTTGTATCATCAGTCGGTCATGTTCATCTCAACACCTGTTCATCTTTGCACTACAGGCCAAAGATATTCATCAAGTAATTATACATCTTTGCACTACAGGCCAAAGATATTCAGTAATATCATCATTTAGGACTGAGGATGATGAAAAATATCTTAAAGAGAACGAATCCAATGAGACAGAAGGACAAATAGTAGGGATTCGTATAACAGTTTATCCAAGATCAATAATATTTCATAATAATCAATTGTGAAGCAGAATTCAAAAATAAAGATCAAAACATGGATACAATCAAAGATAGTAACCATAATAGACATCTTGGACAAAAAGGGAAAATTTTATTTTTCGGTGAATAGTGCCGTATTCGTGAATAGTGCCGTATACGTGAATAGTGCCGTATACGTGAATAGTAACCCCGACACAAAAAGTTCCAAATTTGATAAAAACTCATATCAATATTTCAGCATAATGATATTGAAGAAAATAATATCATTAAGAAGAAAATAATATCCCTTACCTCAAAATATCAGTACTTCTGGTCGGAATACCGGTATAAGGCTGAAAGAAACTTGCTCTGATGAATAGAAACTCTCAAAGTATCTAAATATTCACAAAATACACTCAATAATCTAGAGAGAGAAAGAGAGAAAACTTGTTTCTGGTGTGATTTTCAATTCTAACTTAGCCCTCTATTTATAGGAAAATTTTGGTAGGTTTGACCTGCAACCTGATGGCTTTACCTGCTACTATTCCCACCCACCACATTTGAAATATAATTCAGCACATTTCTTCACCAACCACAAGTGGGGCCCACCAATTCTAGAATTTTCCACCAAAATGATAAACTCCGAAAATTCAACAATTTCTGAACCAGTCATCTGTAAAATTCGTAATAAATCATACGTTCATTTTTAATGGTTCAAAATTTGTGGACATATACTCAACTTATATATGTATAACATATCCAAAAATTACCACGATCCAACGGTCGGATTAAAAATTATAACCCCGCAAACTATCTCAAAAACTCTGATTTTTAATACCTCCATTCCGACAAAAATACTGACAAAAACCTCAACATTAACTCCTTCATTTTTAACCACAAAAATATATCCCTCATTTATATCCATATAAAATAAATATTTCCTTATCATATGAATCAATAATTAATTATTCACAAATAATATTACAGAATCACATTTATGACAACCAGGCCGTTCCCAAGAAAGAGGGGGCTTTCCAATAAGGATTTCTCCTTACTGGCGCGCAATTAGATGACCAAACCTCTCCTTAGACAGAACTTTCTAGACATTGCCAATAATGTTATCTAATAATATTATTCAAATAATATGAATTATTGATCTGATAAATGAAAATACTGTGCAGCAACAATTATTGAAACAACAATAATATAAAATATCAACGCAGCAATTATTGAATCAATAAAATAAAATATTGAATAATAACTACTGTAACAATTATTGAGTAGTGCCTTCTTACGTAAGAATCAATAATTGGTGCAATACCGTGTGCTACTGTATTTTAACCACCGGGTATTCCAACAGTATTAACGGTAACAACTACGCCGTTATTTATAAACAACTTATACTTGTCGTTTTCTTCATCCAATCGCTTTCCGTTATGGGGCCCACACAAGGCTGCGTCGTCGTACGAATATTTCCCGACAGCAAGAATATTCCACGACCAACCGAATATTCACCGACAAAAATAAATATTTTATAACCACTTGCTTATTTTGCAAAATTTGCACATTTCACCCATAACCAAAGTATTATATCAAATTAACCCCTTATTATTCACAATAATATTTAGAGAAAATTTGATTTTATTCATTAATAAGTTGGGGTCTTACAACCTCCCTCCTTATGAAATTTCGTCCTCGAAATTGACGTACGTACCTGATGTTTCAAAAAGGTGAGGATACCTCGCTTTCATTTCTGATTCCAACTCCCAGGTCATTTCTTCAATAGCATGGTTTCTCCACAAAACCTTAACTTGTGGTATAACCTTCGTGCGTAGGACATGCTCTTTCCTATCCAAGATCTTAACAGGTACCTCCTCGTACGTTAAATCTTCAGCTATCTCGTCTGGTTCTAACTCAATAATGTGGTTCGGGTCTTTAACATATTTACGAAGCATAGATATGTGAAAAACATTATGAACACGAGACATGCTTGGAGGTAATGCGAGTCTATATGCCACATTTCCTATTCGCAAGAATCTCAAATGGACCAACAAATCTTGGATTGAGCTTTCCTCTCTTCCCAAATCTTGTAACTCCCTTCCATGGTGCAACACGTAACAATACATGATCCCCAATATTAAATTCCACGTCCTTTCGATGAAGATCCGCATAACTCTTTTGTCGATCCTGTGCCGTTTGTATACGTTGTCGAATCGTTTGGATCTTCTCTGTAGTAATGCGTACCAATTCTGGTCCCAACAATGTTGCTTCACCCACCTCGTCCCAGCATACTGGAGAACGACATTTTCTTCCATACAACGCCTCAAATGGAGCCATACCTATGCTCGCCTGATAACTGTTGTTGTAGGAGAATTCCACCAATGGTAGGTACTTATCCCAACTCCCTTTGAGATCTAAGACAAAGTCTTAATAGATCTTCAAGAGTTTGAATAGTCCTCTCTGATTGTCCGTCCGTTTGAGGATGGTATGCTGAACTGAATCGTAAATCCGTGCCCATAGCTTTCTGCAAGCTAACCCAAAATCGTGAAGTGAATCTTGGGTCACGATCCGAAACTATGGATACTGGCATGCCATGCAATCTCACAATCTCGTTCACGTACATACTAGCAAGACGTTCAAGGGAATAAGTCTCACGTATCGGCAAGAAATGAGCAGACTTGGTTAATCTATCAACAATAACCCAAATCGCATCTATGCCTTGAGAAACCTTGGGAAGACCTGTAACAAAATCCATAGTAATGTGTTCCCACTTCCATTTCGGAATCTCAAGTGGTTGCAATGGACCCTTTGGTACTTGATGCTCCGCTTTACACATTGACAAGTTAAACATCTCGAGATAAACTCCGCGATCTCTCTTTTCATATTGCTCCACCAAAATGTATGTCGAAGATCGTGATACATTTTGATACTCCCAGGATGGATTGCAAACGGTGTGTTGTGTGCCTCCATCATTATTCTATGCTTCAAGTCAAAATCGTTAGGAACACAAAGTCTGGAGTTGACTCGAAGTATTCCTTCTTCATCGATTCTTGCTTCTGGAATAGCACCTTTTGCACTTTCTTCTTCATACGCATCAGCTCTATATCCGTAGCTTGAGCAGCTTTAACTTTATCGATTAAAGTCGGTTCTACTCGTATATTTGATATCATCATGTGGGTACTTGGAGCCTTCATCTCTATCTCCATCCTTTGCAAGTCATACAAAATGGGCCTTTGTGTTAAAAATATTGCACTCGTACCCGCATATGATCTTCTACTCAATGCGTCAGCTACTACGTTTGCTTTTCCAGGATGGTATTGGATGGTATGATCGTAATCTTTCAACAGCTCAAGCCAACGTCGTTGCCGCATGTTGAGTTCCTTTTGGGTGAAGAAATATTTGAGGCTTTTATGATCTGTATAGATCTCCACTTTCTCCCCATACAGGTAGTGTCTCCAGATCTTCAACGTAAAAACGACTGCTGCCAACTCCAAATCATGAGTAGGATAATTCCTCTCATATTCTTTGAGTTGTCGTGAGGCATAGGCTATGACTTTCCCATGTTGCATGAGAACACATCCTAACCCTTTGCCTGAAGCATCGCTGTAGATAACAAATCCATCCGAACCAGATGGTATTGTCAAAACAGGTGCCGAAATGAGTCTCCTCTTGAGTTCTTGGAAACTCTTCTCGCATTCCTCACTCCATACGAATTTTGTATCTTTCCGAGTCAGCTGAGTTAACGGAGTAGCGATTCGAGAAAATCCTTCCACAAATCTCCGATAATAACCAGCTAAGCCCAGAAAGCTACGTACTTCGGTTACCGACTTCGGTTGCTCCCAACTTTGTATGGCTTCAATCTTCGCCGGGTCGACAGATACTCCATGTTTTGACACCACGTGCCCAAGGAATGCTACTTCCTCAAGCCAGAACTCGCATTTCTTCAGTTTGGCATATAGCTTGTTTTCACGAAGCCTTTGCAGTACCAGCTTCAAATGGCGCTCATGATCTTCACGGCTTTTGGAATAGATGAGGATGTCATCAATAAAGACAACAACGAACTGATCCAAATATTCTTTGAATACACGGTTCATCATATCCATGAAGGCAGCAGGAGCATTAGTCAATCCAAAAGACATTACTAAGAATTTATAATGCCCGTACCGAGTTCTGAAGGCAGTCTTTGGAATATCCTCAGTTTTAATCTTCAGCTGATGATATCCAGAACGAAGATCGATCTTTGAAAAGAATTGTGCTCCTTGCAACTGGTCAAACAGGTCATCAATGCGAGGTAGCGGATACCTATTCTTGATGGTGACATGGTTCAATTCTCGATAGTCAATACAAAGTCGCATACTCCCGTCTTTCTTCTTTACGAATAAACAGGAGCACCCCAAGGAGACGTACTAGGACGAATAAAACCGATGTCCAACAACTCCTGTAGTTGGACTTTTAACTCCTGAAGTTCAATAGGAGCCATTCGATATGGGGTTTTAGAAATGGGCTTTGTACCGGGTTCAAGGTCAATAAAGAATTCAATTTCTCGTTCCGGGGTAGACGGGAAGTTCTTCAGGAAATACATCGGAAAATTCTCTAACAATAGAAATATTATTCAAATCTGACTTGTCTTTGTTCAAATCCATAACATGGGCTAAGAAAGCTTGACATCCATTTTTCAATAAACGAATAGCTTTGTGGCTTGATATGACAGTGACTGATTTTAGTGGTTTAGTAGTTTGAATTCGTATGACAGGTTGGTTAGGAATATGAAAACTAACAACCTTACGAAAACAATCAATTTTAGCATGATGAGTGGTTAACCAATCAATTCCTAAAATCACATCAAAAGCAAGTATCTTTAAAGAGATAAGATCAACAGGTAATGTGATAGTGCCAACTTGGATCATGCAAGATTTATAAACTGTAGATGTAACGAAGGTTTCACCCAACGGAGTTTCAACAGATAAGTTAAAGTCCAATTTCTCCGGAGTCAAGTTTAAACGTTGAGCACAAGCAGGAGAGATAAAAGAATGGGTAGAACCGGTATCTAGTAAAGTATAAACTTCGCAAGAATTCAAGATTAGCTTACCCATGATCACCTCGTTCGGGTTTCTCGCGTTTTGGCCAGTAACGACAAACGCCCTTCCAGGAACCGCTGATTTCGACTTATCCGGGATAACTTTTGGAGTCACCATCCCCGCTGAACTTGGTTTTGCTACAGAACACTCTCGAGCTATATGACCTTCCTTTCCACAGTTATAACATACCTTGGATTGTTGTGGGCAGTTTGGGCTGATATGTCCCTCTTTCCCACATTTGTAACATACGACCGGTGGTCGTTCTCCTCCCCTAGAAACAGTTGATGTTTGTGCTGACGTCTTCACGTTATCATTGTTGTACCTTCTCTTCTTGAAATCTCCTCCCGACTCGCTCCTTCTATTATCACGACCACGATTACCACCAGAGTGGTTACCGCTTTTGTCCGAATGTTTTCCTCCCTGCTGGTTTTCATTGCTTCGATGACTGCCGCCACCGGTATGACCCTGGTTGTGGTCCCTCGGTTGCACATACTCATTATCTCGCTCTAATAATTGAGCCCTGTTTACAACATCTGAATATAAAGAAAATTTATGAGAGATAAATATTGCCGAATCTCGGGTTTTAGACCTCTCAGAAACATCCTTGTCATTCGTTCCTCATTTTCGACCAAATGAGGTGCAAACCTGGATAACTCTGCAAACTTCGCCTCGTACTGGGACACCGTCATGTTGTTTTGTTTTCCAGTCTAATAAACTCAACCTCCTTCATATGACGAATACTTTCAGGAAAGTACTTGTCATTGAACAGTTTTTGAAATGTTTCCCAGGACATGTTGAGTGCGTCAGGCTGGGTACGCTTCACAGACTCCCACCAGTAGTCTGCCTCACCGCGGAACATAAATGTGGCGAATGGAACCTTCTGTTCCTCCGTGCATCCCAAGACATCAAATATCTTGGTAATTTGCTTGACCCACGTTTCCGCCATGATCGGATCCGGCTTTCCCTTAAATTCTGGTGGTCCCAATTCTTTGAACTGCTTAGCTGTGACAAACCGCGCGTTGTTATCATTTCCACCCGTATTCTGCACACGAGTCTCCCTCGTCTGATTTTGCATGAACTGCAAAAAGCTCCTAAACATTCCATCATTCATCGTTTGCTCGGTAACGTTGTTTACAGGAGGAATATTGCCTTCCTGTTGCACGTTCCCCTGGGTAGTGATCAAAGGTGTCTCCACGGTCTGATTTACTCCATTATTAACGTTCTCAGCTGCCATTCTTAAATACTGCCATAAAACAAGGGTTAATAGTCATGTCATATATTATCCCTATACTCTGACCGACCAAATAAACACCAAATAAACTTAGTCAGGTCATACTAGCGAAGGAATTCCCCGTCTCTCCCCTCCTAGTTCTTGTCTCACATCTCAGCCAGGGATCATATCCCTAAGCTCTGATACCAACTGTGACGCCCCCAGAATAGGTATACAACACCCATTCTGAGTCGCCAAATACATGGTACAGAAAGCAAACTACAACTTTAATAATACAATTGTCGTGCAAAATACGACAACACATACTGAGTTTAAATACAAATATTGTCTTCTAGATAATATCCACACTCAAATAAATCCTCATTACAATTATTCAAACACTATTTTACAGAAATAGTGAGGACTGCTAATACATCTTTCTAGAACCATCACTCCATACCCCGACTAGATCCTGCTATGTTCTCACCTCCTGAGAAGAAAAATGGAACAAAAAGGAAAAGGGTGAGCTCAACTAGCCCAGTAAAGAATATTATGACTAAGATAATATACAACAAATTATCGTTAGTCTTCAACAGGGAAAAATCTGATAAAATATAATCGACAACAAGTTTTAGATCAACAACTGTAGCGGAAACAGCAAACCATTAGAAGAGTCAAGTAGAGAAAGAATACTATCTTCTAAGATTTAAAAGTCCATCATCAATATTTTATCCCTGTAACATCAATTAATAATCATCTTTAACCAAATATTCATCTTTGCACTACAGGCCAAAGATATTCATTTGTATCATCAGTCGGTCATGTTCATCTCAACACCTGTTCATCTTTGCACTACAGGCCAAAGATATTCATCAAGTAATTATACATCTTTGCACTACAGGCCAAAGATATTCAGTAATATCATCATTTAGGACTGAGGATGATGAAAAATATCTTAAAGAGAACGAATCCAATGAGACAGAAGGACAAATAGTAGGGATTCGTATAACAGTTTATCCAAGATCAATAATACTTCATAATAATCAATTGTGAAGCAGAATTCAAAAATAAAGATCAAAACATGGATACAATCAAAGATAGTAACCATAATAGACATCTTGGACAAAAAGGGAAATTTTATTTTTCGGTGAATAGTGCCGTATTCGTGAATAGTGCCGTATACGTGAATAGTAACCCCGACACAAAAAGTTCCAAATTTGATAAAAACTCATATCAATATTTCAGCATAATGATATTGAAGAAAATAATATCATTAAGAAGAAAATAATATCCCTTACCTCAAAATATCAGTACTTCTGGTCGGAATACCGGTATAAGGCTGAAAGAAACTTGCTCTGATGAATAGAAACTCTCAAAGTATCTAAATACTCACAAAATACACTCAATAATCTAGAGAGAGAAAGAGAGAAAACTTGTTTCTGGTGTGATTTTCAATTCTAACTTAGCCCTCTATTTATAGGAAAATTTTGGTAGGTTTGACCTGCAACCTGATGGCTTTACCTGCTACTATTCCCACCCACCACATTTGAAATATAATTCAGCACATTTCTTCACCAACCACAAGTGGGGCCCACCAATTCTAGAATTTTCCACCAAATGATAAACTCCGAAAATTCAACAATTTCTGAACCAGTCATCTTGTAAAATTCGTAATAAATCATACGTTCATTTTTAACGGTTCAAAATTTGTGGACATATACTCAACTTATATATGTATAACATATCCAAAAATTACCACGATCCAACGGTCGGATTAAAAATTATAACCCCCGCAAACTATCTCAAAAACCCTGATTTTTAATACCTCCATTCCGACAAAAATACTGACAAAAACCTCAACATTAACTCCTTCATTTTTAACCACAAAAATATATCCCTCATTTATATCCACATAAAATAAATATTTCCTTATCATATGAATCAATAATTAATTATTCACAAATAATATTACAGAATCACATTTATGACAACCAGGCCGTTCCCAGGAAAGAGGGGGCTTTCCAATAAGGATTTCTCCTTACTGGCGCGCAATTAGATGACCAAACCTCTCCTTAGACAGAACTTTCTAGACATTGCCAATAATGTTATCTAATAATATTATTCAAATAATATGAATTATTGATCTGATAAATGAAAATACTGTGCAGCAACAATTATTGAAACAACAATAATATAAAATATCAACGCAGCAATTATTGAATCAATAAAATAAAATATTGAATAATAACTACTGTAACAATTATTGAGTAGTGCCTTCTTACGTAAGAATCAATAATTGGTGCAATACCGTGTGCTACTGTATTTTAACCACCGGGTATTCCAACAGTATTAACGGTAACAACTACGCCGTTATTTATAAACAACTTATACTTGTCGTTTTCTTCATCCAATCGCTTTCCGTTATGGGGCCCACACAAGGCTGCGTCGTCGTACGAATATTTCCCGACAGCAAGAATATTCCACGACCAACCGAATATTCACCGACCAAAAATAATATTTTATAACCACTTGCTTATTTTGCAAAATTTGCACATTTCACCCATAACCAAAGTATTATATCAAATTAACCCTTATTATTCACAATAATATTTAGAGAAAATTTGATTTTATTCATTAATAAGTTGGGGTCTTACAACCTCCCCTCCTTATGAAATTTCGTCCTCGAAATTGACGTACGTACCTGATGTTTCAAAAAGGTGAGGATACCTCGCTTTCATTTCTGATTCCAACTCCCAGGTCATTTCTTCAATAGCATGGTTTCTCCACAAAACCTTAACTTGTGGTATAACCTTCGTGCGTAGGACATGCTCTTTCCTATCCAAGATCTTAACAGGTACCTCCTCGTACGTTAAATCTTCAGCTATCTCGTCTGGTTCTAACTCAATAATGTGGTTCGGGTCTTTAACATATTTACGAAGCATAGATATGTGAAAAACATTATGAACACGAGACATGCTTGGAGGTAATGCGAGTCTATATGCCACATTTCCTATTCGCTTAAGAATCTCAAATGGACCAACAAATCTTGGATTGAGCTTTCCTCTCTTCCCAAATCTTGTAACTCCCTTCCATGGTGCAACACGTAACAATACATGATCCCCAATATTAAATTCCACGTCCTTTCGATGAAGATCCGCATAACTCTTTTGTCGATCCTGTGCCGTTTGTATACGTTGTCGAATCGTTTGGATCTTCTCTGTAGTAATACGTACCAATTCTGGTCCCAATAATGTTACTTCACCCACCTCGTCCCAGCATACTGGAGAACGACATTTTCTTCCATACAACGCCTCAAATGGAGCCATACCTATGCTCGCCTGATAACTGTTGTTGTAGGAGAATTCCACCAATGGTAGGTACTTATCCCAACTCCCTTTGAGATCTAAGACACAAAGTCTTAATAGATCTTCAAGAGTTTGAATAGTCCTCTCTGATTGTCCGTCCGTTTGAGGATGGTATGCTGAACTGAATCGTAAATCCGTGCCCATAGCTTTCTGCAAGCTAACCCAAAATCGTGAAGTGAATCTTGGGTCACGATCCGAAACTATGGATACTGGCATGCCATGCAATCTCACAATCTCGTTCACGTACATACTAGCAAGACGTTCAAGGGAATAAGTCTCACGTATCGGCAAGAAATGAGCAGACTTGGTTAATCTATCAACAATAACCCAAATCGCATCTATGCCTTGAGAAACCTTGGGAAGACCTGTAACAAAATCCATAGTAATGTGTTCCCACTTCCATTTCGGAATCTCAAGTGGTTGCAATGGACCCTTTGGTACTTGATGCTCCGCTTTTACACGTTGACAAGTTAAACATCTCGAGATAAACTCCGCGATCTCTCTTTTCATATTGCTCCACCAAAATGTATGTCGAAGATCGTGATACATTTTGGTACTCCCAGGATGGATTGCAAACGGTGTGTTGTGTGCCTCCATCATTATTCTATGCTTCAAGTCAAAATCGTTAGGAACACAAAGTCTGGAGTTGACTCGAAGTATTCCTTCTTCATCGATTCTTGCTTCTGGAATAGCACCTTTTTGCACTTTCTTCTTCATACGCATCAGCTCTATATCCGTAGCTTGAGCAGCTTTAACTTTATCGATTAAAGTCGGTTCTACTCGTATATTTGATATCATCATGTGGGTACTTGGAGCCTTCATCTCTATCTCCATCCTTTGCAAGTCATACAAAATGGGCCTTTGTGTTAAAAATATTGCACTCGTACCCGCATATGATCTTCTACTCAATGCGTCAGCTACTACGTTTGCTTTTCCAGGATGGTATTGGATGGTATGATCGTAATCTTTCAACAGCTCAAGCCAACGTCGTTGCCGCATGTTGAGTTCCTTTTGGGTGAAGAAATATTTGAGGCTTTTTATGATCTGTATAGATCTCCACTTTCTCCCCATACAGGTAGTGTCTCCAGATCTTCAACGTAAAAAAACGACTGCTGCCAACTCCAAATCATGAGTAGGATAATTCCTCTCATATTCTTTGAGTTGTCGTGAGGCATAGGCTATGACTTTCCCATGTTGCATGAGAACACATCCTAACCCTTTGCCTGAAGCATCGCTGTAGATAACAAATCCATCCGAACCAGATGGTATTGTCAAAACAGGTGCCGAAATGAGTCTCCTCTTGAGTTCTTGGAAACTCTTCTCGCATTCCTCACTCCATACGAATTTTGTATCTTTCCGAGTCAGCTGAGTTAACGGAGTAGCGATTCGAGAAAATCCTTCCACAAATCTCCGATAATAACCAGCTAAGCCCAGAAAGCTACGTACTTCGGTTACCGACTTCGGTTGCTCCCAACTTTGTATGGCTTCAATCTTCGCCGGGTCGACAGATACTCCATGTTTTGACACCACGTGCCCAAGGAATGCTACTTCCTCAAGTCAGAACTCGCATTTCTTCAGTTTGGCATATAGCTTGTTTTCACGAAGCCTTTGCAGTACCAGCTTCAAATGGCGCTCATGATCTTCACGGCTTTTGGAATAGATGAGGATGTCATCAATAAAGACAACAACGAACTGATCCAAATATTCTTTGAATACACGGTTCATCATATCCATGAAGGCAGCAGGAGCATTAGTCAATCCAAAAGACATTACTAAGAATTTATAATGCCCGTACCGAGTTCTGAAGGCAGTCTTTGGAATATCCTCAGTTTTAATCTTCAGCTGATGATATCCAGAACGAAGATCGATCTTTGAAAAGAATTGTGCTCCTTGCAACTGGTCAAACAGGTCATCAATGCGAGGTAGCGGATACCTATTCTTGATGGTGACATGGTTCAATTCTCGATAGTCAATACAAAGTCGCATACTCCCGTCTTTCTTCTTTACGAATAAAACAGGAGCACCCCAAGGAGACGTACTAGGACGAATAAAACCGATGTCCAACAACTCCTGTAGTTGGACTTTTAACTCCTGAAGTTCAATAGGAGCCATTCGATATGGGGTTTTAGAAATGGGCTTTGTACCGGGTTCAAGGTCAATAAAGAATTCAATTTCTCGTTCCGGGGTAGACCGGGAAGTTCTTCAGGAAATACATCGGAAAATTCTCTAACAATAGAAATATTATTCAAATCTGACTTGTCTTTGTTCAAATCCATAACATGGGCTAAGAAAGCTTGACATCCATTTTTCAATAAACGAATAGCTTTGTGGCTTGATATGACAGTGACTGATTTTAGTGGTTTAGTAGTTTGAATTCGTATGACAGGTTGGTTAGGAATATGAAAACTAACAACCTTACGAAAACAATCAATTTTAGCATGATGAGTGGTTAACCAATCAATTCCTAAAATCACATCAAAAGCAAGTATCTTTAAAGAGATAAGATCAACAGGTAATGTGATAGTGCCAACTTGGATCATGCAAGATTTATAAACTGTAGATGTAACGAAGGTTTCACCCAACGGAGTTTCAACAGATAAGTTAAAGTCCAATTTCTCCGGAGTCAAGTTTAAACGTTGAGCACAAGCAGGAGAGATAAAAGAATGGGTAGAACCGGTATCTAGTAAAGTATAAACTTCGCAAGAATTCAAGATTAGCTTACCCATGATCACCTCGTTCGGGTTTCTCGCGTTTTGGCCAGTAACGACAAACGCCCTTCCAGGAACCGCTGATTTCGACTTATCCGGGATAACTTTTGGAGTCACCATCCCCGCTGAACTTGGTTTTGCTACAGAACACTCTCGAGCTATATGACCTTCCTTTCCACAGTTATAACATACCTTGGATTGTTGTGGGTAGTTTGGGCTGATATGTCCCTCTTTCCCACATTTGTAACATACGACCGGTGGTCGTTCTCCTCCCCTAGAAACAGTTGATGTTTGTGCTGACGTCTTCACGTTATCATTGTTGTACCTTCTCTTCTTGAAATCTCCTCCCGACTCGCTCCTTCTATTATCACGACCACGATTACCACCAGAGTGGTTACCGCTTTTGTCCGAATGTTTTCCTCCCTGCTGGTTTTCATTGCTTCGATGACTGCCGCCACCGGTATGACCCTGGTTGTGGTCCCTCGGTTGCACATACTCATTATCTCGCTCTAATAATTGAGCCCTGTTTACAACATCTGAATATAAAGAAAATTTATGAGAGATAAATATTGCCGAATCTCGGGTTTTAGACCTCTCAGAAACATCCTTGTCATTCGTTCCTCATTTTCGACCAAATGAGGTGCAAACCTGGATAACTCTGCAAACTTCGCCTCGTACTGGGACACCGTCATGTTGTTTTGTTCCAGTCTAATAAACTCAACCTCCTTCATATGACGAATACTTTCAGGAAAGTACTTGTCATTGAACAGTTTTTGAAATGTTTCCCAGGACATGTTGAGTGCGTCAGGCTGGGTACGCTTCACAGACTCCCACCAGTAGTCTGCCTCACCGCGGAACATAAATGTGGCGAATGGAACCTTCTGTTCCTCCGTGCATCCCAAGACATCAAATATCTTGGTAATTTGCTTGACCCACGTTTCCGCCATGATCGGATCCGGCTTTCCCTTAAATTCTGGTGGTCCCAATTCTTTGAACTGCTTAGCTGTGACAAACCGCGCGTTGTTATCATTTCCACCCGTATTCTGCACACGAGTCTCCCTCGTCTGATTTTGCATGAACTGCAAAAAGCTCCTAAACATTCCATCATTCATCGTTTGCTCGGTAACGTTGTTTACAGGAGGAATATTGCCTTCCTGTTGCACGTTCCCCTGGGTAGTGATCAAAGGTGTCTCCACGGTCTGATTTACTCCATTATTAACGTTCTCAGCTGCCATTCTTAAATACTGCCATAAAACAAGGGTTAATAGTCATGTCATATATTATCCCTATACTCTGACCGACCAAATAAACACCAAATAAACTTAGTCAGGTCATACTAGCGAATGAATTCTCCGTCTCTCCCCTCCTAGTTCTTGTCTCACATCTCAGCCAGGGATCATATCCCTAAGCTCTGATACCAACTGTGACGCCCCCAGAATAGGTATACAACACCCATTCTGAGTCGCCAAATACATGGTACAGAAAGCAAACTACAACTTTAATAATACAATTGTCGTGCAAAATACGACAACACATACTGAGTTTAAATACAAATATTGTCTTCTAGATAATATCCACACTCAAATAAATCCTCATTACAATTATTCAAACACTATTTTACAGAAATAGTGAGGACTGCTAATACATCTTTCTAGAACCATCACTCCATACCCCGACTAGATCCTGCTATGTTCTCACCTCCTGAGAAGAAAAATGGAACAAAAAGGAAAAGGGTGAGCTCAACTAGCCCAGTAAAGAATATTATGACTAAGATAATATACAACAAATTATCGTTAGTCTTCAACAGGGAAAAATCTGATAAAATATAATCGACAACAAGTTTTAGATCAACAACTGTAGCGGAAACAGCAAACCATTAGAAGAGTCAAGTAGAGAAAGAATTATACTATCTTCTAAGATTTAAAAGTCCATCATCAATATTTTATCCCTGTAACATCAATTAATAATCATCTTTAACCAAATATTCATCTTTGCACTACAGGCCAAAGATATTCATTTGTATCATCAGTCGATCATGTTCATCTCAACACCTGTTCATCTTTGCACTATAGGCCAAAGATATTCATCAAGTAATTATACATCTTTGCACTACAGGCCAAAGATATTCAGTAATATCATCATTTAGGACTGAGGATGATGAAAAATATCTTAAAGAGAACGAATCCAATGAGACAGAAGGACAAATAGCAGGGATTCGTATAACAGTTTATCCAAGATCAATAATACTTCATAATAATCAATTGTGAAGCAGAATTCAAAAATAAAGATCAAAACATGGATACAATCAAAGATAGTAACCATAATAGACATCTTGGACAAAAAGGGAAAATTTTTTTTTTCGGTGAATAGTGCCGTATTCGTGAATAGTGCCGTATACGTGAATAGTAACCCCGACACAAAAAGTTCCAAATTTGATAAAAAAACTCATATCAATATTTCAGCATAATGATATTGAAGAAAATAATATCATTAAGAAGAAAATAATATCCCTTACCTCAAAATATCAGTACTTCTGGTCGGAATACCGGTATAAGGCTGAAAGAAACTTGCTCTGATGAATAGAAACTCTCAAAGTATCTAAATATTCACAAAATACACTCAATAATCTAGAGAGAGAAAGAGAGAAAACTTGTTTCTGGTGTGTGATTTTCAATTCTAACTTAGCCCTCTATTTATAGGAAAATTTTGTAGGTTTGACCTGCAACCTGATGGCTTTACCTGCTACTATTCCCACCCACCACATTTGAAATATAATTCAGCACATTTCTTCACCAACCACAAGTGGGGCCCACCAATTCTAGAATTTTCCACCAAAATGATAAACTCCGAAAATTCAACAAATTTCTGAACCAGTCATCTTGTAAAATTCGTAATAAATCATACGTTCATTTTTAATGGTTCAAAATTTGTGGACATATACTCAACTTATATATGTATAACATATCCAAAAATTACCACGATCCAACGGTCGGATTAAAAATTATAACCCCCGCAAACTATCTCAAAAACCCTGATTTTTAATACCTCCATTCCGACAAAAATACTGACAAAAACCTCAACATTAACTCCTTCATTTTTAACCACAAAAATATATCCCTCATTTATATCCACATAAAATAAATATTTCCTTATCATATGAATCAATAATTAATTATTCACAAATAATATTACAGAATCACATTTATGACAACCAGGCCGTTCCCAGGAAAGAGGGGGCTTTCCAATAAGGATTTCTCCTTACTGGCGCGCAATTAGATGACCAAACCTCTCCTTAGACAGAACTTTCTAGACATTGCCAATAATGTTATCTAATAATATTATTCAAATAATATGAATTATTGATCTGATAAATGAAAATACTGTGTAGCAACAATTATTGAAACAACAATAATATAAAATATCAACGCAGCAATTATTGAATCAATAAAATAAAATATTGAATAATAACTACTGTAACAATTATTGAGTAGTGCCTTCTTACGTAAGAATCAATAATTGGTGCAATACCGTGTGCTACTGTATTTTAACCACCGGGTATTCCAACAGTATTAACGGTAACAACTACGCCGTTATTTATAAACAACTTATACTTGTCGTTTTCTTCATCCAATCGCTTTCCGTTATGGGGCCCACACAAGGCTGCGTCGTCGTACGAATATTCCCCGACAGCAAGAATATTCCACGACCAACCGAATATTCACCGACCAAAAATAAATATTTTATAACAACTTGCTTATTTTGCAAAATTTGCACATTTCACCCATAACCAAAGTATTATATCAAATTAACCCCTTATTATTCACAATAATATTTAGAGAAAATTTGATTTTATTCATTAATAAGTTGGGGTCTTACAGTCCGAGAGTTTTCAGTGTTTCCACCTATATTTTGGACAGGAGCCGCTCTCGCCTGCTGTTGCATGAACTGCATAAAGTTTCTGAACATTCCATCATTCATCATCTGGTTAGTGTTGTTGTTTGCATGAGGATTGTCACCTTCCTGATGCACATTATCCTGATTATTGATATGTGGTGAATCAACAGTCGCCTGTGCTCCATTGCTATTCTCAACATTCTCAGATGTCATTTTCAGATACTGCCACAAAATAAAAGTTAATTGATATGTCATATATTATCCTTATATTATGACCGACCAATTAAATACCATGCAAATAAACTTAGGTAGGTCATACTAGCGAAGGAATTCCCCGTCTCTCCCCTCCTAGTTCTATTCTCACATCTTAGCCAGGGATCATATCCCTAAGCTCTGATACCAACTGTGACGCCCCCAAAATTAGGTATACATCACCCATCTTGGGTCGTCAGATACGAAGTACAGAATACAAACACAACTTACTAATACAACTATCATGAACAAGATGACAAAATATAAACTGTGAGTTTGAATACAAATATTATCTTCTAGAGAGTATTCATACTCAAAAGGAGTCCTCATTACATTTATTAACACACTATTACATAGAATAGTGAGGACTACTAACTAATACTATCATTCGAACCATCACTCCATTTTCCGACTTGCCCCAGCTACGTTCTCATTTCCTGAAGAGAACAGTGAAAGAAAGGGTGAGCTCAACTAGCCCAGTAAGAAATATTATGACTAAGATAATGCAGAATAAATTATCATTAGCCTTCAACAATATTAAACTGATAAAATATAATAGACATCAAGTTTAACTGCAGCGGAACAAGCAATCCATTAAAAGAGTCAAGTAGAAAATAAACTCTACTATCTTTTATGATTTAAAAGGTTTTTCAACACTGCTATCGCTGAGGCTCAGCTTAATAAAATAATCCACATCATCGAATCACCCCTGCATTACGGCCAAGGATATTCTCGTATTCATTAATGGTCATGATCATGCCAACAACTGTCCATCAATGCACTACGGTCGGGGAATATTTGCTTTAACAGGGAATATTCGTACAACGGCACAATCATTGGTGGACCCCACAACAGAATTATTGTCAGATTGAGAAAATGATAAAAATACTTTATGAAAATAACGGCGGAAGCTTTACCGTTAACTGTTGAAACACCCGGTGTTAAAAGTACAGTAATACGCGTGGTTGCATAATAGCACACGGTATTGATTATTGATGCTTACGTGAGAAGTCACTCAGTTTTATTTATTATTTGGATCCCTATTTACCCATTTTTCATAATTATCGGAAGGAAGTCATAAAGTGTGTGTATATATATATATATATATATATATATATATATATATATATATATATATATATATATATATATTTGACAGGTTTATGTAGGAGTGTGTGTGTGATAGGGTTTGGTGGGTGGTGGTGAGTATTTTATATTGGTTGGACATGAATTGATTTTGGTGGGGGAAATGATGTTACGGGAAGGTGGAGTCTAAAATGGGGATATATATATATATATATATATATATATATATATATATATATATATATATATATATATATATATATATAAGTTGTCGTTAATTAAAGGATTTCACATGTGGGATAATTACGTTGCGTCTGAAAACAAAAGAAGAAAGATTCTCTTTCGTCCGTGACTCTGCAAAATTATTTCGTTCATGAACAGTGCCCTTCCATTCTTCTATAAATAGCAGCTCATTCCTTCATAATTTCTTACGAATTTACTGAAGCTTTAGAGAGAGAAATTATAGAGAAACTATAGAAAAGTATTCTGCTACTTCCCTACTCTTATATCCAGTTTCTTTTACGGTAAGGGGTATTATTTCTTTTGTATTCATGAAGAGAACTTCTGTTATTCCATTATTTATTATTCTGTTGGAATAACCTGTATACGCGGTCTACCCTATACTTGGTAACATTCTTCTATTATTCTGTTGGAACATCCTGTCTGTGTGTTTTACACCGGACCTAGTTCCGTCTTTATTATTATTCTGTTGGAACATCCTGTCTATGTATTTTACACCGGTCCTGGTTCCGTCTTTATTATTATTCTGTTGGAATATCCTGTCTGTGCGTTTTACGCCGGACCTGGTTCCATTATTTATTATTCTATTAGAATAACCTATCTGTGCGGTCTATCGCATGCATGGTGATTTCTTTTGTTATTCCATTCTTTATTATACTCAGTTGGTTAAGTTTTAACTTCTATACTCCATAAAATTAGTGGAATATCTTTGATAATTGCGGTTCATCCAGTATCTTTTCATAAAAATATTCTTCTAAGCATTCTTGAATTTTACTCCACAAAGCAGTATCATGTTGACAATTTGGACGTTGTTAATTCTTGGATAAATTAATTCTTGAATTTGTTTTATTGAATTCTTATATCATTGTCATCATCCTCATGTTTATAAAATGTTGAAAGTCATTTGTGGCCTGTAGTGCATAGATGGACTTGGTATGATTATGACCATGGTTTATTCGGCATAATCATGACCGTAATGTTAGAAATGATGTGGTAAAAGTCCTCATTGGCCCGTAGTGCATTGATGGACAGTTGTTGGCATGATCATGACCATTAATGAATACACGAATATCCTTGGCCGTAGTGCAGGGGTGATTCGATGATGTGGATTATTTTATTAAGTTGAGTCCCAGCGATAACAGTGTTGAAAAATCTTTTAAATCATAGAAGATAGTAGATTTTATTTTCTACTTGACTTTTTTAATGGATTGTTTGTTCCGCTGCAGTTAAAATTGATGTTTGTTATATTTTATTAGTTTAACACTGTTGAAGGCTAATGATAATTTATTCTGCATTATCTTAGTCATAATATTTCTTACTGGGCTAGTTGAGCTCACCCTTTCTTTCACTGTTCTCTTCAGGAAATGAGAATATAGCTGGGACGAGTCGGGGAACAGAGTGATGAACCAGATGATAGTAGTAGTAGTCCTCACTATTCTGTTAAATAGTGTGACAATAATTATAATGAGGACTCCTTTTGAGTTTGTATAGTCTCTAGTAGACAATAATTGTATTCAAACTCACAGTTATGTTTTGTCGTATTGTACACGATAGTTGTATTAGTAAGTTGTATTTGTATTCTGTACCATGTATCTGACGACCCAAGATGGGTGATGTATACCTAATTTTGGGGGGCGTCACATTCCTGCACAGACTAGCTTAGCCATTTTGTTATGTACAGTTTATATTGTGTATATCAAACAGCATTATATAGCAAGGAAATATATTTTTGATCACTTCCCTTTTAGATATGCTCTGATACTTGCCTGCTTCTTCAGGGTTTGTGATCTTGATGTATTCTGAATTCCTCCTTACTGGATGGACATTGAGTTTTCTCTGGATAGTTCAGAATAGATCATGGATCTGTGTATCCCTACCATTTTTTTGGTATCTTGGGATTGGTTTCTGTATGGAAATGTGGAGAGGATTGTGGCTTTCCTCTTTGAGATTGACCGCACCACAGATGGTCGCCAGTACCCCTATTTAGGAGGAACCTAGTTAATTCCATCTCTTATGGATTGGTGTTGCTCTTAAAGGTACAACCGTAGCTTAGATGATCGCCGAATCTCCTATTCGCGAGGAGAGGTTGGGTAATTCCATCCCTTTGGTTTGAAGCCAATGAAATGTGGTGAATTGAAGTTTGATCCCAGTACCATTGACAAGTATTTGTGTTTTGGTAGGGGGTGAGACCGAACCATAAATGGTTGCCTATGTACTCCTACTGAAGAGGCGATCAGGTCTGCGTAGTTTGAACCTGGTGTAAGAGGTTCAACGCTGTTTATGAAAGGCAGATGGGTGTAGAAGCTTTATTGATGACAAAGGTTGTAGAAATGTTTTTGTGATTTTTTATTTTTGTAGAAAAGGGTAGAAATGTTTTTGTTGTTTTTTGTTTATTGCGACCGGGCCATATAGAATATGGTTGCCTACGTACTCCCATGTATCAAGGAGATCAGGTCGACGTAGTTCACCCCTCAGGGTGAGTTGAAAAGCACGATCCCATGTGTAGGATAAACTGCGGGGAAGAAAGATTAATCCCATGTACAGGTCAAACTGTGGGGAAGAAAGTTTAATCCCATATACAAGATAGACTGCGGGGAAGAGAAAGTTTGATCCTAGGTTGAGGACAAACTGCAGGTACGAGAAGTTTGATCCCATGTATGGGTAGCCAAACTGCAAACGTGAGAGGTTCAATCCGTAGTGGGATGACCTAAGTTGTATGAGCGCAGTGAAGCTAGGCTGCTGGCTTAAAGAGTTTGTTTCCCTGAGGGGAAAAGTGTGGAAAAGAGTTGTATGTGGTAAAGGGTTAAAGAACCGAAATGACTGATGATCTGATGATCCAACATTAGGATGTTTACTTGATGGTAACTTCAGACATAGTACTATTTCAATGTGTCCGAGTTGATGAGCTCTGGAAATTCATCGCCGTCCATTTCCTGCAATTTGAGAGCGAATCCTGTCAATGCCTCCTTGACAACAAACGGGCCTTCCCAGTTAGGAGCGAATTTTCCCTTAGATTGATCTTGGTTGTCAATGATCTTTTTCAAAACCAAGTCATGTTGTTTAAACTGCCGTAGCTGGACTTTTCTGTTGTAGGATCGGGCGATCCTTTGTTGATATAATTGACCATGGAAGATAGCCGCGGTTCGCCTTTCATCTATTAGTGACAACTGGTGATACATGTCTTGTACCCATTGATCTTCATCCAGCTGAGTGTCCATCAACACTCTGAGGAATTCCATTTCTACTTCTATGGAGAGTACTACTTCCATCCCATAGGTTAATGCGTAGGGGGTTGCCCCAGTTGAAGTGCGCATTGATGTTCTGTAGGCTAACATAGTAAGAGGCAATAGGTCAGGCCATCCTTTGTGGTTGGCGGACATCTTTTGCATAATCTTCTTGATGTTTTTGTTAGCCGCTTCAACAGCACCATTCATCTTTGGACAATAGATGATTGAGTTAAGGTGTTTGATGTGGAATTTATTGCGTAGTTCCTCCATCATTTTGTTGTTGAGGTTCTTAGCATTGTCTGATACAATTACCTCTGGTTGTTCGTATCAACAAATGACATTGTCTCTGATGAAAGCAATGATGACTTCTTTTGTAACCCTGGGGAAGGAGGCTGCTTCTACCCACTTGGTAAAGTAGTCGATCATGGTGAAGATGAAGCGATGTCCATTACTGGCTTTGGGCTCGATGGGCCCAATCACGTCCATTCCTCACATTGAGAAGGGCCAAGGTGAACTCATATTGTGGAGCTTCCGTGGAGGGGCGTAGATAGCATTCCTATGAATTTGGCATTGATAACATCTCTTAATGTGGTCATAGCAATCAGCCTTGAGAGAAAGCCAATAATGTCCTATCCTGAGGATCTTTTTGACAAGGAGGGGGCCACTCATGTGTGGGCCACAGACTCCACCATGGATCTTATCCATGAGTCTCTGAGCTTGGTCTTTGTCTAAACATCTGAGAAGATCTCGTCCTGCATCTCTCTTATAGAGTGCATCTCCGCTCAGGTAGAATTTCATAGCAAGTCAATGAATTCGCCTTTGTTCAGTCAGGCTTGCCTCAGCGGGTGTAGATCTATCTCTTAGGTACTCCTTGATATGCTGATACCAAGGTTGTTGGATGGGAGGTAGCTCATCCGATACTTCTCCAACATAGTTCTCATAGGCTGATGCCTTTTGCAGGGCTAATGTGACGCTTGGCATGTGTTCCTTGTCAGGTATATGAATTAAGGAGGCCAAAGTTGCTAATGCGTCTACAAAGTCATTCCTATTACGAGGAATATGTATAAAGGAGATTTCTTCGAACTCCGAAGCCATTTGTAAAACTTGCCCATGGTAAGGCAACAATCGCAGCTCTTTGGTTTGATAGATTCCTGTGGATTGTTTGATTACCAACTTTGAATCCCCAAAGACAGTTAACCATCTGATACCCATTGAACGGGAAAGTTTTAGCCCCATGAAACAGCCTTCATACTCAGCTATATTGTTGGTGCTGACAAACTGAAATTTGATGGCGATGGGATACTGCTCCCCCGTACCAGATACTAGAACTCCTCTAGCTCCAGAACCTTCCGTATTAACAGCTCCATCAAAATACATCTTCCATGCTTGGCGTGTATCGTACTGATGTTATTGCTAAATTGTCATTATCCATTCATCTAGAAAGTATGTTTCCAAGGGTTTGAAGTCCCCTGAAGGTGCGGCATCCAGTTGATCCGCAATTCCTTGACCTGTAATGGATTTTTGAGTCACGTAGACAATGTCAAATTGTTATAGGATCAGCTGCCTTCTGGACAGCCGACAATTCAGTATGGGTTTACTGAATACATACTTGAGAGGAACCACGCGGGATATGAGATGGGTTGTGTGCCCATGGAGGTAATGTTGTAACCTCATGGCAGCCCATGCTAAAGCACAACAAGTCCTCTCAATTAGAGTGTACTTATGTTCACTGTTGCTGAATCTTTTGCTGAGGTAATAGATAGCTCATTCTTGGCCTCTATCGTCTTTCTGGCCTAGCATGTAGCCCATGGCATTGTCACTTATAGACAGTTACATGAATAGGGGAACATCATCCCTAGGCGGTACAAAAATAGGAGCTTTGACTAGCTGCTCTTTAATTGTAAGGAAGGCATTCTGACACTCATTATTCCATTTCATGGAGGATTTCTTCATTAACAGCTTGATGATAGGCTCGCAGGTTGCTGTGAGTTGAGAAATGAATCGGCTAATGAAGTTGATTCTTTCCAAAAATCCCCGTATTTCCTTCTCTATCTGAGGAATGGGCATTTCTGTAATGGCCTGGATTTTGGTAGGATCCAGCTCAATTCCTTTGTGGCTGATTAGGAATCCTAGCAACTTGCCTAATTTAACGCCAAAGGCGCACTTGGCTGGATTCAACTTCAAGTTGTACTTGCGCAACCTGTTGAATAGCTTTCTGAGATGGTCTAAGCGGTCCTACTCCTTCCGGGACTTAACAATGATGTCAGCCACGTAGATCTCGATCTCTTTGTGCATTAAGTCGTGGAAGAGAGACATCATAGCTCTCTGGTAGGTAGCTCCGACATTGATGAGGCCGAATGACAATTTTTTGTAGCAAAAGGTTCCCCAAGGAGTGATGAAAGCAGTTTTTTCACAATCTTCCTCAGCAACCATGATCTGATGGTACCCCGCAAAGCAATCAACAAAGGAATACATGTCATATTGCGCAGTATTATCAATGAGAATGTGGATAAAGAGCATGGGAAAGCTATCTTTAAGGCAAGCTTTATTCAAATCCCGATAATCCACGTAGACTCGCACCTTTCCTCCAGGCTTAGGCACGGGAACGATGTTAGATATCCATTCAGGATATGTGGGCCACCATGATAATGCAGCTTGAAATTGTTCACAATTTTTCTTTACCTTTAAACTCCACTCAGGTTTCAATCGCCTGAGCTTCTGCTTGACTGGCTTGAATCCCTCTTTAATGGGAATGCGATGAAGAACAATGTCAGTGGACAAACCCACCATGTCTTCATGAGACCATGCAAACACATCCTGAAATTGGGTTAATAACGTAACCATGTCATTCCGTTGGTTTGGGGTAAGGTCTAAACCAATCTAGATTAACTTAGGATTTTTAAGGTTCCAAGATTGAAGGAGGTGGTTTGATCAAGGTTTGGTTTAGGCTTGTCTTTGACCCATTCTTTGATTTCCGAAAGCACCTCAATGACCTCTTGTATTTCCAGCAAGTCTGAGTCCAACTTTTCATCAAAGTTACAATCCTTGTGGAGAAGAGGCATCTTATCAGCAAGTACAAGCATATCTAAGTTCAGAGTCCTGAAACAAAATATGCTTTCACTTAATATATATGAAACTGTTTAATCATACATAATGTTAGCATATACGGACAAAAAAACTGCAAGTACTATACAAAAAAGTAAGCTGTTATTATATCTACAGGGCAGAAAGAAGTCCTGCCTATTTTACCCTTTTCGACCAATGCAAGGAGTGCTACTCCAATTGGCAAGGATAAAGTCCGGGTGGACTACATTGATGGAGGGGCTGTCATCGTCCTCCTTTTCCTGAATGATGACCATGACGTCTAGGCAATTATCGTCTGGGGTATATCTATTTGTATGTTCATCATGAAAAATGATGTGCATGCCTGACATTATTCGAACGACGTTTTGTTTGATTCTTTATTTCTCTTCCTCCACTTTGGGATCGGGAACAAAGACTTCTTTTGCTTTGAACGACACTGGCTTGGGAAATAGCATAGCCATCACGTTGGTTGGAACCTTTACAGGAGGTTGTGCGGACTCAGTGTTAGAAGGCGAAGATAAACGTCACGTGGTTGAAGTTGAAGGAATCTGCTGATGCTTATGAGGATTCCTCTTACTAGAACTGGCAGAATAGCCTAGTCCAGCTTTCGCAATTTGACTGAGGTATTTGATACCTTGGTGATCTTTACCCAGCCCTTGTCTTGGCTGATGACCCAAAGACATCATTTCCTGAGTAGCCGATATTACTTCGGCGGAGATCTTGGGTACAGGCAATGGCATTCCCAGGGTATGAAATTGAGGGTTGCTTACTTCCAAAGTGTGGAAACTGACTGGCTCAACATCGAAATTAAAACTGATGAACGATATGTCACCTTGTTGAGGGCATTCCAGTTCAGCGTTGACTGTAACTAGTATATTGTTGATAATGTATTTTAGTTGCTGATGCAGGGTGGAGTGGACTGCCCCCGCCATATGAATCCATGGTCTTCCCGAGATCAGGTTGTATCCCGAATCTATCTTGAGTACGTGGAAAGACACGCAGAATGTATGGGGACCAATCTCAATTGGCAGCTCAATCTCTCCGACTGAATTCCGGTGGGATCTGTCAAAAGCTTTGATGATCGTATGGCTACTTCAAATTCGATTGAGATTGACGTTCATCTTCAACAATGTAGCGTATGGACAGATATTCAAAGATGAGCCTCCATCTACTAAGACTCCAGCTAGCATATATCCGGAGGACAAGACCGCAATGTGTAACGACTTGCAATGACTGGTCCCTTCGGGACGGTATGTCATCATCATTGAAAGAAATCACATTGTTGTTGAAAATATGATCAACCAGATATTGAAATTTTTCCACATCCACTGATTTTGGCAAGTAGGCTTCTTCCAAAACCTTTAGTAGAATCTTCTTGTGATCCTTGGAAGTTAAAACCAAGTCTAGTATTAAAATTTGATGTGGAGCTTCTCTTAAGCTTAAAACCACATTGGCTTCATTATGACCCATGGCACGGAGGAATTTTTTAATCTTCTCCATGGGAATTTTCCCCTTTAATTTGATGGTAGACTTCATCACCCGTTGGGGAAGATACAGTGGATTCTGCTTCGACACTGCAGCAGTTGTATGCGAGGTGGATCCTTCACCTTCTTCATAATTGCACAGAACTGTGTGCAGGCTAACTATAGAATATTGTGCTCTGCATGGTAAGTTGATTGGCTCAGGAGCGGCCACTCTAAAAGGATTGTTGCTTCCTCTGAGTTGAATTGCTGTTATAGGGAGTCGCTTGACAATGCCATCAGTCTCAGTGGAGATAACTGCTACCAATCCCTTCCACTTAGTAGGACAGGTATTCTCACTACCACGTAGCACAGTATCATCGTCTGCTAGTTGCAGGACACCGCTATCAATAAGATTCTGGATAAGGTGGCGGAGTGCCCATCATTCTTCTGTGTTGTGACTGCGAGAATGGGAGTGATATTGACATACTCCATCAGAATTGTACCGTCCTGAACGTGGATTGATTAGAGGTAGAAGGGAATTAATCCTTCCTTCATTGATTAGCATTTGAAGGATTTCCTCCATAGGTTGGCCTAGATATGTAAATTCCCTTCTGTTGGCAAAATCCCGACGAGCTTTGGCATTCGCTCTCTTTGCCACTTTGTCCTCCATTGTTTCACTTTTTGGAGGTGCAGAGGAAATATTCATGATAAAAGGAAGGAGACTAGCATGCTCCTGGCTGATTAATTGGCGTGTGACTTGATGTTGGTATGTCACCAGTTCTGCCAATTGCTCGATTTGCTTGCACAGAGTTTTCATTTTTCGTTCTATTAAGAACTGGAACTTGGCATAATCCCATTTGTCAGCACCATCTCTGGTGATATGGGATGCTGCACCGTTAGAATTAGAACTTTGTCCACTGCTCTAATTAATCATGTTGACTTCTTCCTCTTTGTGTGGAGGAAGAGGGTTGTCTTGCATGTGAGGTTGATCTGGTTTGGTGACCACAATATCACCGTTGTCTATCAAGTCTTG
This sequence comes from Panax notoginseng, assembly GCA_016801055.1. Classification (NCBI taxonomy): domain Eukaryota; kingdom Viridiplantae; phylum Streptophyta; class Magnoliopsida; order Apiales; family Araliaceae; genus Panax; species Panax notoginseng. The sequence goes on from CM029012.1 coordinate 41,460,451, forward strand.
GATCTTATATTTCAAGGCCCAACAATCTTGAGTATCATGTCCAGGTGCCCCGACATGATAAGCACATTTCCGAGCAGCATTAAAACTAAGATGCGTGATTTTCTTCTGCGTGGTCAGAAGAGTGAGAATATTCTCGAGAGAGTCCCCTAAGGGTGTGAACACTCGAGGGCGTTTGACTTCTCCACCTTTTGGTATTGGAGGGTTTGAAGACTCTGCTTGAAAAGGAGTGTAATTTCTCCTCTGGATAGGCATGTTCTGATTACCTTTTTAACCCTATAGTATCAGGGAAACATCCTCTTCTTTCTTTTTATGAACCCTCCGTGGGTTGTTTCCATAATTTTCGGATTAGATGTGTTCAACAACGGCTTTAAGGGCAGCTAGGTCTTGAATATTTCCTGACTTTAATCCCATCTCAGCCATCTCCCCATGTTTGATCATTTCAGAAAATGGTTTACCGATGCCAGTTAAGACTCTCTCATAGAAAGGAGCTTCTTGTATGTCGATAAAGGTCATAACCATCTCTAACTCTATCATAGAAGGAATAACTTGAGCAGCAAGGCGCCTCCACCTTTGAGCATACTTTCTGAAAGACTCGTTGGACTGTTTCTTGACCTTGGTAATCTGGTATCGGTCAGGAGCCATCTGAGATTGGAAACTGTATTGTGTGAGGAAGGCGTGAGCTAGCTCTTCCTAGCTATGGATTTTTGAATTATCTAATCTGGTATACCACGAACGGGCTTCTCCAGTCAGACTTTTCTAGAACAGCTGCATTCTGAGCTTCTCATCTTCTGCATAAGATCCGAGTTCTCCAATGAATACCTTTAAATGTGTGTAAGGATCTCCTAACGCATCATACTTTTCAAAGTCAGGAGTTTTAAATTTTTTTGGATAATGAACACCAGGGAATATACAAAGGTCGGCATATGACACACTCTCGTGTGCTCCAATTCCTTTGATAGCACGAAGGGTCTCTTCTATTTGAAGAACTTTCTTTCTGATGTCATTGGTGTCTGGATCTTTTGTTAGATGGGCGGCATCATGACTTTTGTTGGTTGTATCCAACTGCAATTCAGGTACTGTAATGGCTTTATCAAGACCTTGAGTTCCTCCTTGTGTGGAGGATTCAGCATGTACGGGTATTTTTGGACCTTGCGTAGATTGATGTAGTTCTTTAAGCAGAACAATCAAGTCTGTGATTTGCTTACTTAATCCATCAAATTCTTTGTGGGAAACTGGATTATACTGGTCAGATGAAGACATGATTGGCTGTAGGCCTGCGGCCTTTTTGGACTTTGATCGAGTAATAGGTCCGAATGCTTCCCTGTGACAAAACTGGCATAGTTTAGTTTTTAGGGAATGTGTAAATATTAACATGCTATATGGTGTGTCCGTTTTAGAAATTTTTGTCCTGCAAAACGAATGTTAACTGTTCGTAGTACAGGATAGCATGTTAATGTAAATATGTATATGCACATATTTCTTCATATTTCTCATTACATGGAGATGAATATGGAATGTAAATTATAAGTAATTGACTTTACAAGTAATTTGAAACGAGAAAGCATGAAGAGACTTTCCTCCGCATTTGGTTTATCAGAGGCTAACCTATCTTAGGTTACTCTCACGGCTTTTCGGCATGAAGGTTCCCAAATCATCGCAATTTACTCAACGAAAAATTAATCCGGTCTTTCAACTGGAGCGAATTTGGGTGGTGCCTTTCATGAGCCTCGCGAAAATTAGTCTTCCTACGAGTCCAGTAATCAAACACCGGCAGGATAGCCTCTTGGTGGAGGGACCACACAACATACATTCACATACATCGCGTGTCACCGTATGTGAAAATGATGACATATGCGAAGCACTAATATCACATACAGATATAGTGTAAAGCATTAATCGCAGTAAAGATATGCATTCTTACACATTCATCATAAATGTAAATGCAACATCCACACACAAGCATATTACAGTTTTGAAAAGCTTGTAATAGCGGTTTAAGTCCTCCTATTGGCGTCCACAGCAGAGTAGCCACCTGTCGACGTCGTGTTTTTTATTTGTCCCTTTTCGTTACCTGTTCTTTTGTGTTCTCATTTTAGGTGAGATTTGTTTGAAAAAACAAGTGAAAAAGGTCCGACATGTGTAATGTCGACGATTGGACTATAAGAGTCGCCAGTTGGTTTTTTAACTGGTTGTACCAACACAACCGAGAAAAGGTTTGCACATGGACCCATTGATATGACACTGCTAAAAGGGTCGGTGAAACCGAGATTCAATTAGGGTCCGGGGACTTGCTTATGCGGAGAGAAGGTGTTAGGCACCCTCCGACATCCGTGTTGCCACGGTGATCGCCACTTTTAAAGAAACTGTTATATGAATGTGTGTGTGTGTGGGTCAATGTGCTATTATTTGGAAGTAGTGTGAGGCCTCATTCGCACCTATATACACAGGGTTTGAA